>JANAVB010010680.1:0-62249 GCA_029216955.1 Iris pallida
AAGGAATTCTGATAATGGTGGTCCGGCTATTCGATCTTTTGGACAGACACTGGTTGGGATCTGTCTTTGCTTTTGGACCAGTTTGAAGTAGAGGCAGCAAGGCGGCTCAGAGAGGCGAATCTGACATGTACTTCGGCGCCTGATTCTCTGGTTTGGGGTAGGCGGAAAGGTTCTTTCACGCTGGCTGCGGCTTGGAGATGTTGTCGGATTTCTCACCCTACATCATCACTCTTTTCTAATATTTGGGGCAAATGTATTTCGGCGAAGTGGAGTATTCTGATGTGGGGGGTCTGTCACAACCGGCTTCCTACTGATGACATTCTTCAGAAGATTGGCTTCCATCTAGCTTCCAGGTGTCATTGCTGTCAGGTTGGGCATGGGGAGAACCTTCAGCATATATTTTTCCACGGGGATCTTGCTATGACGGTTTGGTCTGCTTTCCGGGATTTTTTCAAGGCACGGATGCATAGTGACTTTCTCGTCTTTCTCCAAAGGTGGTGGCGGGGTCAGGGTAGTCATCATCGGAGATCATTGGCAGGTGCGATCATTTGGGTGCTTTGGAAGAACAGAAATAAGCATCGTTGTGAAGGACGTGGTGCTGGATCCGACTTCTTGGTTCGGGAGGTGAAGCGACAGTTTCGGAAGTCGCTTTCGAGTTGTCGTCATCTTCCGGCTATTCCACATTGGGCATTAGAGTAGTGCTTTTATTCATTTTCTGTCTTTGTACTTGTTACCATGAGGTCGGATGTACTCATTACCCTCTTTATTAATAAAGGTAACGGTTTTATTAATATATATATATATATATATATATTTTTTATTAATATATATATATATATATATATAATGTGTACAAAAATATTTGATATGAATAGATAATGTCACGACCCGAACCCAAATTATTGGGTCGAACCGGATCATGCCCAGCCTGCACCGTTGTGAGACGGCGGCATTAAGCTGTTCTATATGCAGGTATTCACAACAACATCTATACATTTGTCACAACTTTGAATATACGAAAATTTTAAAACTTTTATTCAATAATTGAAAAGTACAACTGGAAATGAAAGAACTGAAATAAAGTGCTGAATTCAAAAATCTACAAAACTCCAAAATAATAAAACTAGAAAAACTGAAACGACTAGCTAAGCGGTCGGCTTGTCGGCCTTAGATCCTGCGTCCTCCAAGGGGGACTCCGGCAACACTATATGGTACAAAATCGGGTCATAGTAGCTATTGTACATAGCTCAGCATCCTCAATGTCACCTAAAAATGTGGTCTCTAGTCAGGAAGGAGCAAGCATGAATATGTATCTCATATTTCAAGTAATAATGGAAAAGTGCAGGCTAAACAGTTAAAACAATATTTTCCAGCAATTTAACAATTAAAAACAATGTGATTTGAATGTGTAATCGTCTATGACCGGCTTGGGTTATGCAATAGCGTCCTAGCGACGCGATACAGCTTATCCCCGTGTGTAAGAGGGGTAAGCTCGCACAATATACAATATGAGGGGTATTGGCCATAAACATTACACTGTTCCCCCAATCCCCACAATCAATATCAATCATATTTGAACCCTAGGAGAGGGTTCCGTGTAGCAATGTGGTTTAACATGCAGCTTGACAATTAATAAATAAAATACAAGAAAACATAGCTGTAACTTGCCTCTATTAATTGACTGGATCGGGAAAGTCGGTACCGAGGAGGAAGTCAAGTTCGTCTCTGAGATCCTACAGTTGAGAACTTGACTTAGAATCATAATGAAACCATTCTAGGTGTGCTAGTTACAATCTCTAGAAGTAGTCCCTAGTCGGTTTTAAGTTATTAATAATCTATCGAAATCTGGCGTCGCAATCTACGTTTGTTATCATTTAATTAAATAAGTCGGTTACTGATTAATTCGGAAAAAAACAATTACCGGTTAATTTGGCAATACTTTGTATTTTAAATATGTTATATAAAGTAGGCATTTTCTTTAAATAAGAAAATGTGAATGTCTAAGTTACAAACTCGAAATCTTATTTTATTTAATGTGAGAAACCTCTTATTAATTTTCTATATAAAAATAATACTCATTTTATTATTAACGCATTTACCTATAAAACAACAGTCCAGAAAAGAAAAGGAAAAAAACTAGACTCTATTATAGGTCCACAGGAAAATAGAAAGAAAACTTGGACTTATGTCCTTACAATTTTTACATAAATTAATTTAATTTAAAGGTGAGCTCTGAATGCCGCGAACGGTCCAGCAGTAGGCCAAAGCCCTGTACCAAAATACTAACAGCAGTAACCATTCTAAAAATAATAAAAATTAAAGATAATTATTAAAATGCGTCTCAGACTTGGTCATTCAAAAACTCATGTTTTAACTAATGTCTCAACGTCCGGGTTGGCCGTTTCGTTTTGCATTTAGGTAGGGCCCATGGGCCAATATGGTCGTCGCCCGAAAAGATACAAATCCATTTTAAAACCAATACTCCAAAATGTAGTTTGTTTTACAACGGCCGGGATTTGAAAATAATTTATTAAAACTTTAAAATATATTTCCGAAAATTTGGGCAGCACCTCCTTTGTAATTGGGATAACCCAATCCTGGAAAAATGCCAATACCCAAATATTCCAAACCAGGAATAACAAACCACAAAATAATCTCACATCAAAGATTCCAATTTCCAACCCAATGTAGATTTTATTTCTAAAAATTAATAATCACAGAACCCTTTCCGAAAAAATCCGAAGGATCCGAAATAAAATTCGAAAATCGAAAACTACAGAACCATTTACGGGAAAATCAGAACTAAACTCGAAAATTTCTGAGAAGCCACAGAACCACTCTAAGGAAAATGGTCACAGAGCCATTTCCGAAAATCCAAACTTCTCTCGGAACCACACAACCACACACAATAAATCTACAGAAACATTTCGAAAAGGGAGTTCGAAAAATCTGAATCTGCGAATCGATCCGATTCCCATAGCGGAATCGAGGACCATGTCATCATCGACACTAAATGGGAGGGACACAAGAACACTGAAGATACCTGGGGTGCTCGGCCGAGCTCTCAGATGAATAAAGAATAAAAATTATCCGCGAACAGTGGGAACGGAACGCGGATAAGCAGATCGAGTCCGAACAGCGCTGGAGTCACGCACAGAGGTGCTGGACAGCAGATCGGGGTCGCTCGAGGAGGCGAACGACGCACGGGCTCGCACAGGGGCGGCCGACGAGACTCGGGACGGCCGTGGGATTGGGGTCAGCGACAGAAAATCGTTCGGTCGGTCGAGAGAGGCCTGACTGGAGTGCTGCGAGGCCGCGGAGGGGATCGGGCGGCCGGATCGCCGGCCGGAAAGGCGACGCGCGGGGCTCTAGCCGGTGCGAGAGACGGAGTTGGGCGCAGGACGCCAGAGGTGCTGGAGTCGGGCGCGCTGAGGGTTGGCGCCGGAGGGAGGCCGACGTGAGGGCGCTGCCGGTCGGGATCGGCCGCGGGTAGGGGTCGGCCGGAGTTGGCCGACAGGAGACCACTGAGGGCGATGCTCGGGTTGTCGTGGTCGGGCACGACGGACAGCCGGAGTTGGTTGGCACGGAAGGCTCGGGTGGAGAGGGTCGGGTTTTAGAGGTTGGGGAAAAAGGAATTAAGTGAGGGAGTGGAGATGAGTTGGGAGAGATGAGAGTGAGGAAGGGAGTGATGGGGAAAAAGGTTTTGTGTGGTGGTTCCTTTAGTAGGAGTGATAGTGGTGGTGGTTGGAAGGAGAAAAAGAAATGAAAGGAGTGGAGAAAGGAGAGAAGGGAGGAGCAGAGGCTGAGTCGTGTGAGCTGGGTCGTAGGGTTGGTCCACGTGTGGGGGAGAATAGGAAAAAGTCTTAGGATATATATATTATATTATATATATATATATAATATTATATATATTATATATATATTATATATATATAATATTTCTTTCTGCCATAAAATAGGATTAAATATAAATCTAAGGCTAATAATTAATAAAAGATTGAAGGATGGGTTCGGGACCGGAAGTCGGATCGGGCTCGGTGTTGGAACCCGGGCACCGAATCGGGACTGGGCCACAATCAAAATCCAAATAATTAATTTTAGAAATAATATTTTCCTGATCCGACTAATATAATAATAACATAATAATAATAATTATTATTATAATAATATAATAATAATAAATAATAATACTAAGATTATGCTACAAATCCAATAATTAATCATTCCAAAATTCAGGTTTCACAACCTTCCCTCCTTAGAAAATTTCGTTCTCGAAATTAAAGGCAGGGTTAGGGGTTACCTCAGTTTCAAACAGATATGGATACTGCTCTCGCATCTTGTCTTCTCGATCCCAGGTAAACTCGCCTGGTGAGTTGTGCCGCCACATAACTCTGACTATCAGCGTCACAGAATTCCTGGTTCTCTTTTCTCCTCTGTCCAATATTGCCACTGGCTTCTCTCTCACTGTGAGGCTGAGTCTAATTTCCAGCTCCGAATGGTCCAAGATGTGGCTCGGGTCTGGGATGTAGCGTCTCATCTACGAAACATGGAAGACGTTGTGGACGCCTTCGAGACTTGGGGGTAGAGCCACTCGATAAGCCACTTCTTCATCTTGTTAAGTACTTCAAAAGGACCAATATACCTGGGGCTTAGCTTTCCTGCTCTGCCGAAACGGATGGTTCCTCTGGTAGGGGAGATCTTCACGAACACACTGTCTCTTTCTTCAAACTCCAACGTCTATCTGCACAGTGCTTCTATATCCTGGGCAATCCTGAGCTTGTCCCTAATCATCTTTACCTTCTCTGCTGCATCGGTCATCATCTCATGTCCAAGCAATACCCTTTCTCCAACGTCGTCCCAAGCAAGTGGGGTGCGACAACGACGTCCATAAAGTGCCTCGAACGGGTCATACCGATGCTAGCTTGGTAGCTGTTGTTGTAGAAGAACTCTACCAAGTGCAAATGGTCCTCCCAAGACCCTCCAATTCTAAGACGCAAGATCTCAGCATGTCTTCTAGCATTTGGATTGTTCTCTCTGATTGTCCATCAGTCTGGGGATGGTAGGCGGTGCTGAACTTCAGTTGCATTCCCAAACTGTCGTACAAGCTCTTTCAGAAGTGAAAAGGTGAACCTGGTATCCCTGTCAGATACGATACTTAACCGGAACTCTATGAATCCGATAGTTGTGCTGCATGTATAGTGCGCCAACTTTTCGGTGGATAGACCCCCTTAAAAGGAATAAAGTGGGCTGACTTCGTCAGTCGGTCCACGATAACCCAAATGGCATCCTTTCCTCCTTAGGAGAGGAAGTCCAGACACAAAGTCTATTGTTATATGCTCCCATTTCTACTCCGGGATGTTTAGCGGCTGCAATAGTCCTGCTGGTCTCTGTCTGCTAGCTTTCACTTGTTGACAAATTAAGCATCTAGCTACATACCTGGATACGTCCTTCTTATTCCGTACCACCATACTATAGTACGCATATCCCGATATATTTTATTGGCTCCTAGATGTATGGAATACTGCGACTGGTGCGCTTCTTGCATCAGCTTGTTCCTCAGTTCGCCAGTTGATACACAAAGCCTCGTACCATGCTTCAGTGCTCCGTCGCTGGCGATTGAGAATCTTCAAGTGTTCCTGCCAGCACTTGATCTCTGAGTTTGCAAAGCGTCTCGTCTTGGAATTGTGTCTCTTTGACTCTGTCCATTAGACTTAAATGCACTTGTAACTGCATCATTGATGAATCAGCTCTTGGTACAATGGCTTCTCTTCCCAGTTTCTTCATTTCCTCTTTAGGCAGTACAATCTCCCGTCCAAGCTTTTCATGTCCTCCAGCAAATAATGCTCCTTGGTTAAGAACATTACCATCGGGTATCGACTAAGTGCATCTGCAACAACATTAGCCTTACCCGGATGATACTGCAGGTTGATGTTCGAAATCCTTCATCACTTTCAGCCATCGTCTCTGTCGCATGTACAGCTCCTTCTGAGTGAAAACATATTTAAGACTTTGTGGTCTGTAAATATTTCCACTCTCTGTCCATAAAGGTAGTGCTTCCACAGCTTCAATGCAAATATTACTGCTGCAAGCTCCAAATCATGCGTGGGATAGTTCTTCTCATGAGTCCGTAATTGCCTAGATGCATAACCAATTACTTTCCTGTGTTGTTGAAGAACACATCCCAATCCCTTACCGGAAGCATCACTGTAAATTGAGAAACTGCCGGTACCTGAGAGTAGCGCAAGTATCGACGCCGTTGTAAGCCTCTTCTTCAGTTCCTCAAATGCTAACTGGCAAGCTTCGACCAAATAAATACTTCGTTCTTCCTAGTGAGCTTCGTCATCGGTTCAGCAATCCTGGAAAAATCCTTTACAAACTTCCGATAGTAGCCAGCTAAACCCAAAAAACTTCTAATTTCTGCAACGAAACTTGGTGCAGTCCACTTCTCAATAGCAGCTATCTTCATCGGATCTACCAAAATTCCTTCTTCTGTGACAAATGGCCAAGAAAATCTACTTTGTCTAAGAAGAATTCATATTTAGATAGCTTACCATAGAGCTTTTCTTCCTTAAAGTTGCCAGAACTTTCCTCAGGTGCTCTTCATGCTCCTCTTCAGTCTTCGAGTAGATCAGAATGTCATCGATGAAGACAACAACAAACTGATCTAGGTATTCATGGAAGACCTTGTTCATAAGGTTCATGAATACTGCAGGGACATTCGTCAGTCCAAATGGCATGACCAAAAATTCATACTGTCTATATTTGGTGTTGAACGCCGTCTTTGGAATATCCTCCTTACTGACCTTGATTTGATGGTAGCCAGACCTGCGATCAATCTTCGAAATACCTTAGCTCCACTCAGTTGATCAAATAGGTCGCCGATCCGTGGCAGAGGGTACTTGTTCTTGATGGTGATGTTGTTCAGCGTCCGGTAATCAATGTACATCCGTACGGTTCTATCCTTCTTGGGCACGAACAAAACTGGTGCTCTCCAGGGTGTGAAGTCCCATCTCTGATAAATCCCTGGGCCTTCAGTTCATCAATCTAATCCTTCATCTCCTTTGTCTCCTTGGGGTTGACTCTGTAGCATCCCCAAGAAATAAGAGAGAGCCAGGAAATAGGTCGATGGTGAATTCCACACCTCAATCTGGCGACAATCCTGGAAGACTATCTGGAAAGACGTCCATGAATTTCGCTATGATAGGGTGAGGAGGCCCGGGTTCTTCGGTGATAGAGGAGTAGTAACACTCTTCATGTCTTCTGGAGCTCGAGAGATTTCAAACTTCGGTTCTCCTGGTGGGCTGAAGATTACACATCCTCTGTGACAATCTATCAGCGCATACTGGTCACTTAACCATTCCATCCCTAGGACTATATCATAGTTGGGTAAGGGCATCACAAGTAAGGGTGTTAAGAATTTGTGGCCTGAGATAGTTATGGGATAATTACAAGTCTCGGTGATGGGTATGGGTCCACCACCGGTCATAACTCTACTCATCTTGCTAAATCCCGTATCTAGGTGGTGTGCAAAAATGAACTTTGATGATATAAAGTTGTGTGATGCACCCGAATCAAATAATACTAGAGCAGAATATAAAAAACACATAAATGGAACCTGTGATGACATCAGCGTTGGGTTCCTGCTCTGGTTCTTGCTCGTCTGATGCTAGGGCAAAAGCTCGCCCGGTCTTCTGTTGATGTTGCCCGAACTATTGTTACTGAGTGGGTAGAGGAGCTCTTTGCTGATTGCTCCGGTCTGGTTGAATGCTGTAGGGCAGTCCCTCACTTGGTGGGTGGCAGACCCACAAACTAGGCAGTATCCCAGTTTCTTCCTACAGATGTTCGCCTGATGTCCTGGCCTCTTGCAGTAGTCACGACACGGATCTGCTTCTAAGGCATTCTATCACTGGTCCTTACCTGATGGTGCTGCTGGTGGTGGTGCGAAGGCCTGTTGTTGTGGTTGTTGTGGACCTCTTCTGGTTACCCTGGAAGTTGCTAGTTCCAGGATACTCCCTTTTTGAATGAGAAGGCTGGCTCTTCTCCACATCCTGAGCTCGTATCAGAATCTTCTCGTATGTCTTGGCGCCGCCTGCGATCACAGGGGTACGAATTTCTTCCCTTAGTCCATACCTGAATCTCTCAACACGATCATTGGGGTCAGCAACCAATTTCTTGGCAAGTGGCTAAGTCGGCCGATCTCTGCCGCATACTCTCCAACCGTCATGTTTCCTTGTTTCAGGTCCTGGAACTGTCTTTCCATCTTCCGTAACTCCGATGTTGGGAAGAACTTCCTGCGGAACAACTTCTTGAAGGTGTCCCAATCATCTGCTTGTCCTGGAGTCGAGGTTCATTCCGATACCAGGTGCTTGCCACATCTCGCAGCTGGAGTCCTACTGCTTTGACATGGAGGTCGTCAGGTAGTCGAGCGACGCTGAGGAGACGCTCCATGTTGTCGAGCCATTCGTCGGCATAGATGATTCCCTCAGTTCCTTTGAAGGGTCGAGGGTCCTGCTTTTGAAGTTCTCGATAGTGCCGACCTTCACATGATAATGTCTCTTATCAAATTAAATGGCCTTAATGATACAAAAAACCCTTAGATTTATGTTTACCTTAGCAGGCCTTAGTTTCGATTGAGCTGTTCTCCTCTCTCGAGGGCAGCCATAGCCACGTTGTGGGTATTCTCCATGCCTTCCCATGATCGCGTTTGCTCGCGATGGGCTTCAGCTTGGGCTGTAGTCTGTTCACGATGAGCTTCAGCTTGGGCTCTCTGGGCCTTCAGTACTCCTCGTAGCAGGCCTACGAGCTCGGTAGGGTCCACCAGTACTGGCGGGGCAACTGGTGCGGGTACTACCGCAGGGGACTGCAGCTCAGTCTGGGGAAGTGCAGGTTTTGCCGTTTGTGTTGTAGTAGCGTAAACGGGGCGGGGTGCTCGTGCAGCGTGGGGACGGTTAGTCAACTGCAAGAGAGGAGGGTCCCGGCGTGCTTGAGGAGGTGGGGTGTGATTGATAGATGACACCTCATCTTCAGCAGGGCCGGAACGGGTAGTCTTTCCTTTGGCCATACTCTGGAAGGTTTATGTAGCTCCCTTCCCGAATTTTTTTTTAAATATTTTCTATTATTTATTTTATCTAAATGGTGATTTAGAAATCTTAGAAATGATTGTTTCCATCGTCAAATAGGTATTATTTATATTATATTGTGTATAAACATATTCAGATTATTAATATAAAACATATACATGTTATATAAATATATGTTTAAATATGTGTGTGTATATATGCACTATATGGGGTATAGTGTATGTATATACATATATATACGTGTGTGGGTATAAGAGATATATAGGTGTATATATAAATATATATCGTAGATGTATATGTATATGTGTATATAAGATATATATAGGTATATATAAATATATATCGTATGTATATATATATATAGATATATAATATATATATATATATATATATATATATATATATAATATATGTATATAGATACGTATATAGATTAGGCTAAATGAAATAGAAAAAGAAAAGAAATATTTTGAGTGCTTGCCAAAATGAAGACAATTATTAGAGGGACAGAAGGTGATGCAAATCCTTCCCAAATATTTTCACTCTTTACTTTTCCATCTTTTACTCGGGAATGCTGATCCTTTTCGCTCTTTGGTTTGTGTCATGGAGATGAATGCTATTCAATATAGCTAATAGCAGGAACTTGGAGGATGCTGCTTGGTTGCATGAGTTTAAATTACATGACCATAATGTTGCTCTACCTACAAGCCAACTGATCTTCTAGATTTTATGTTCTCTTTTGCTTAAATACCTTGGCCTAAATATTGTACCAGCTGATGGTTTGGGTCAAGTTGACAGCCCGTCAACTACTTTGTCAATATATTTGGATTCACTTGACCCATAGCCCAATTCATTCTGATAATAGACAGTTTGCATCATGATGATGAGGCATAAATTAATGTTCCTCTATCTGCAATTCTATTTAGGTTTATTCTTGATGTATTTTAGGCACTGGACCTCTCTAGTATGGATTGGTAAACCGAGTATAAGATTCTTAAATGAAGGTTTTCTTGTTTCTGTTATGCATTTTAGGTTTATAGGCCGATTCCTCCAACTCAGCAGTAAACCCGAGCCTGGCCCGAACACTCCCCAAAACCTATCTCAGCCTGCTACGGGGGATGCAATAGCCCGACCCCATAGCACAGGCCCGAACCCCCTTGGAACTAAATCCAACCAAGGCGATCTCCAAATCACAGCAGCGCCTATAAATACGAAGGATCGAACGTGAGGGGAGAAGAATTCGATTAAGCATCTAAACCTAGTCGCAGCCGTCACCTCCGCCGACGTCGGCGAGTTTTCCGCTCCCCATCGCTTTACTTTCCCAATTTCCACTGTGAACACTCTCACCCTTTTTCTTTCTTCTCTTCTGATGGTCAGTTCAATTTCCCTTTTAATACTTCCTCTCGTGAAACGAGGAGGAGAGTAATGAATGTTTTATTTTTGTTGTTTTGTCACTTATAATTGGAAACGGAGACAGAGATTAAAATATATTAGGTATAATACTGCAACAGCATATACAGTATGTATATTGAGTACTGGCACTGGCTATATACTATTTGAGTATAGAGCTAGTTATGACGGTTATGACTAATACAGGTAATATTGAAATTTCTATTTTAATATTAATTTTCCAAATATCATCCTAGTATTTTTTCTAAAAACTATAGTTTTGATATAAAATGGTATTTCTAGATTTTAATTATTTAGCTAGAATCATAATTTGATAAAATAGGAATAGTTTATAGATTATAATAGTTTGACTATTAAGATTTAATTTTATGTCTAGTAAGGTTTTGGTAAATTAAGTACTAACGAATTTTCTAGTGTATTTCAAATATACTTCTATAATAATACGAAATTCTACGAGTTTATATTTTCCCTAGATATATGCTAAATATTTATGCCTAAACATGATTTCTCTATAGCTTCCAAAGTATTAATTAAAATATTTTGATTGGTAGTGTTCCAAAATCATAACAATGTTTCTAAATATAATACAAGTATTTTCTATATATTTTCTTAAGGGATTTATTTTATCGATTTTCCTTTGATTATCAAACTCGACTATGTCTAGTCAAACATTCCTATTCTGTGTTTCTAACTGCGTCATATCGACCCTAGGCTAACAGGCCATTTTGGACTCAACGGGTGACTTTGTGCACGGCCCGCCAGAATCCAACTTTGGACATACGGTTGGGTTCGTATCGAAAAACTGGATCCGTAGACATATAGTTTGACGACTTTAGAGACCGTTGACTCTGGCACACTTTTCGGTGCCAAACGGGTCCAATGGCGGAAATCGTTTTTGCCCAAAATTACCGTTTTGCCCCTGTGTCTAGAATGGACTTAAGGACAGGCAATCCTAGCTAATTTGACTATTCTGAGAACGTTGGTACTGTTTATTTCAGCATCTGAAGACTCTGCATGTGTTGATTGATTGTGGCTCATTGAGTGGTATGGTATAGTATTGGTTTCTCCAGCTAAGGACCTCAGGCAAGTGCACTTTCTGATTGCTTTCCAATTCATAGTAGTCTTTTTATTTCATGTCTATACATATATCTTGCTGCTTGTTGACACGCTCGTCACACGGAGTAGTCGGGAGGAAAAATATCTTAGTAGACATGTGGACTACCCAGAACTATCCCCGTGTCTTTCGTGAATGCTAGCAGCTGCACATGACACGTGCAGTATGCCTTATTTACCTCCTAGCCATTCACATGTCGAAAAGGATATTTCACACCACCTGATAGATGTCTTTTATTAGTTTTTCCTTGTTTATTTCTCTATCGTGCTATTTTATCAGTTATCTTCCAGTTTTCATATCTCATATGCTATTTTCATGTCTTGTTAATTCTATTATGTTTTTGCATTGTCGTCGGTTTGTGTACTTGTTCCAATCCTGACTGGATAACCAATATTTTTCAGGTTTAGCCGTGATCACTCTTAGCACTGGAAAGACATGGGTATGCTGAGGCCGACCTAGAAATAGAAAACAGTTGTACTATTTTCATTAATTGTAAAATCTGTATTTCTTTTAATTTTAAATGATGTAAATGTTGTAATAAATTTAGAAATGTGAATGAGCAACAATTGTGATACTTTGAGCATTTGTTTCTTGCGGGCTTGACAGCGTTCTACCGTCGACTCTGCGGCATAGGCTGGCTTGGACACGTCTCGTATCCGAAAAGCGGGTGCGGGTCGTGACAAGTTTTTGTGGTGGCCCATGCAGGCCAGTGTTCGCAAAAGATTGCGAACTCGTGGTGGTACTATATTGGTCATACTACTGCAAGCCTGCGACTCGAAAATGCTCATTCACAACTTAGGTTAAATTGATTTAAAAGAATGACTAGGACTAGGAGTTCCTTGTGAAAATTGACCGTTGGGTAGTTAAGGTTATTAGATAGGCCAAGCAATTTAGATAGCTTGCTAGAACCCTATAGGTACACTATTACTTTTGAATATGACAATGTGATACAATGTAGATATACTATTCGCTTGGTATGTTAGACTTGCCTAGAATTAAGGCGTTAAGTTTGATAAACTGTTTAATTTTTGCTTTATTAGATATAAGTCTTATATCATAAGTAGAATTGTCTATTTTAAAATCCTCTTTTGCTGTAAGGAGTTAGTTTATAATTTCTGGTTCTGTTTTGTGTGTATAAATCTCGAGTTAGATTTCGATTCTCACAAAACTCCAACTACTTGTGCCTCCTTTCCAAAAATCTCGCCTACTTATATTTTGACTATTTTGACCAACGCTGCTATTACAGCCTAGTTTTGCATGCTTTCTCTTTTATCGAGCTTGATTCGAGACATATGTTTATTGGGGACGCCCGCTAACATATTGTCTAATCAGAATCATTGCATTACGGTCTGATCAACCATGATGCATTTGGTTCATTTTTTATCTAATTATCCTACATGGATTGAGATGTAGATGTCTCTAGGATCTCATCCGTGACTGCTTTGACAATTTCTCCTGAATTAAACATTCGCCTTTGAATCACGTAATTGTATTCGGTGACATCTCTTGAACTCTTTATTGTTTTTGTCTTTCACTGATTGGAAAGACAAAAGCTCGTAATTGATAGATAGATATAGAGTATCCCCATGGCTATGATAGTTGTATACGCAAGTGTAGCTACCATCGGCCAGCCAGTGAATGGAACCTTGCCTTGAGTTACTCGTCCTCCCTGCGATATTAGACTTACTATCTTGATCTTCCAGTCAGTAGAGTCTAAGAATGATTAGGGTTTTACCCTCCGCCAAATGCCAACCTAAGAGACAATCTATTCTCAAGAGACCAAATGTTGTGAGCCTCTAATTTTTTGTTGAAGCTTGTTTTAACTAGAACCCTTGTGACAATAGTCTGGCAGATTTGACACACATAGAAATTTACGACTCAGTTGTTAGAAATCTTTTTATATGATGTGCCTTAGAGTTGGTTACCCCGTCGATAACTCTTGTACACTATGGACGAGTGGATTATTTATTTTTTCGACCATGTGTCATTACACACGCACTCGTTTTTTCTTTTATTAAGGAACGATCCTTAACTTGGCTTATATCCACCGTATCCCATTACGACGTACCTTATTCTTTATTAGCAAGAGTCAATATCCGGACTTTGGAATTTTTCTAACCTCAGTATTCCTAAAAACCCTGTCCTGGCTTCTAAGGTGGGTAGAAGTCCTAGAGTGTATGTAGTTACAAAAAGGGCTAGGAGGAGGATATAAACTATTTCTGAAAAATTAAATTTAAGGAGATTGTGGTAATAGTGGACTTACCCTTTTATTTTGTTTAAATTTTAGGCATGTTTATGAGTTAGAATTTCGAGGACGAAATTATTTTAAGGTAGGTAGATTTGTAGCTCCCCTTCCCGAATTTTTTTAAAATATTTTATTATTATTTATTTTATCTAAATGGTGATTTTAGAAATTTTAGAAATGATTGTTTTCTCCATTGTCAAATAGGTATTATTTATATTATATTGTTGTATAAACATATATTCAGATTTTATTAATATAAATGCATATATACATGTTATATAAATATATGTTTAAATGTGTGTGTGTATATATCCACATATATGGGGTATATGCATATGTATATACATATATATACGTGTGTGGGTATAAGATATATATAGGTGTATATATAAATATATATCGTAGATGTATATGTATATGTGTGTATATATATATGTATATGTATATGTGTATAAAAAATATATATATATATATATATATAATATATATATATATATATATATATATATATTTATATATATGTGTATATATATATATATATATATATATATATATCTATATATATATATATATATATATATATATATATATTAGGCTAAATGAAATAGAAAAAGAAAATATTTTGAGTGCTTGCCAAAATGAAGACAATTATTAGAGGGACAGAAGGTGATGCAAATCCTTCCCAAATATTTTTCACTCTTTTCTCTTCCATCTTTTTTACTCGGGAATGCTGATCCTTTTCGCTTTTTGGTTTGTGTCATGGAGATGAATGCTATTCAATATAGCTAATAGCTGGAACTTGGAGGATGCTGCTTGGTTGCATGAGTTTAAATTACATGACCATAATGTTGCTCTACCTACAAGCCAACTGATCTTCTAGATTTTATGTTCTCTCTTTGCTTAAATACCTTGGCCTAAATATTGTACCAGCTGATGGTTGGGGTCAAGTTGACAGCCAGTCGTAACTACTTTGTCAATATTATTTTGGATCTTTACTTGACCCATAGCCCAATTCATTCTAATAATAGACAGTTTGCATCATGATGATGATGGCATAACTTCAATGTTCCTCTATCTGCAATTCTATTTAGGTTTATTCTTGATGTATTTTAGGCACTGGACCTCTCTAGTATGGATTGGTATAACCGAGTATAAGATTCTTAAATGAAGGTTTTCTTGTTTTTGTTATGCATTTTAGGTTTATAGGCCGATTCCCCCAACTCAGCAGTAAACCCGAGCCTGGCCCGAACACTCCCCAAAACCCATCTCAGCCTGCTACGGGGGATGCAATAGCCCGACCCCATAGCACAGGCAAGAACCCCCTTGGAACTAAATCCAACCTAGGCCGATCTCCAAATCACAGCAATGCCTATAAATACGAAGGATAGAACGTGAGGGGAGAAGAATTCGATTAAGCATCTAAACCCTAGCCGCAGCCGTGACCTCCGCTGACGCCGACAGGTTTTCCCGCTCCCCATCGTTTCACTTTCCTAATTTCCACTGTGAGCACTCTCACCCTTTTCTCTTTCTTCTCTTTCTGATGGTTCAGTTCAATTTCCCTTTTAATACTTCCTCTCTCGTGAAACGAGGAGGAGAGTAATGAATGTTTTATTTTTGTTGTTTTGTCACTTATAATTGGAAACGGAGACAGAGATTAAAATTATATTAGGTATAATACTGCAACAGCATATACATGTATGTATATTGAGTACTGGCACTGGGTATATACTATTTTGAGTATTAGAGCTAGTTATGACGGTTATGTACTAATACAGCTAATATTGAAATTTCTATTTTTAATATTAATTTTCCAAATATCATCCTAGTATTTTTTCTAAAAACTATAGTTTTGCTATAAAATGGTATTTCTAGATTTTAATTATTTAGCTAGAATCATAATTTGATAAAATAGGAATTAATAGGTTTTATAGATTATAATAGTTTGACTATTAAGATTTAATTTTATGTCTAGTAAGGTTTTGGTAAATTAAGTACTAACGAATTTTCTAGTGTATTTCAAATATACGTCTATAATAAATACAAAATTCTACGAGTTTATATTTTCCCTAGATATATTGCTAAATTATTTTATGCCTAAATATGATTTCTCTATAGCTTCCAAAGTATTAGTTAAAATATTTTGATTGGTAGTGTTCCAAAATCATAACAATGTTTCTAAATATAATACAAGTATTTTCTATATACATTTTCTTAAGGGATTTCTTTTATCGATTTTCCATTGATTATCAAAACTCGACTATGTCTAGTCAAACATTCATATTTCTGTGTTTCTAACTGCGTCATATCGACCCTAGGCTAACAGGCCATTTTGGACTCAACGGGTGACTTTGTGCACGGCCCGCCGAAATCTAACTTTGGACATACGGTTGGGTTCTCATCGAAAAACTGGATCCGTAGACATATAGATTAACGACTTTAGAGACCCTTGACTCTAGCACGCTTTTCGGTGCAAAACGGGTCCAACGATGGACATCGTTTTTGCCCAAAATTACCGTTTTGCCCATGTGTCTAGAATTGGACTTAAGGACAGGCAACCCTAGCTAATTTGACTATTCTGAGAATGTTGGTACTGTTTATTTCAGCATCTGGAGACTTCTGTATGTGTTGATTGATTGTGGCTCATTGAGTGGTATGGTATAGTATTGGTTTCTCCAGCTAAGGACCTCAGGTAAGTGCACTTTCTGATTGCTTTCCGATTCATAGTAGTCTTTTCATTTCATGTCTATACATATATCTTGCTGCTTGTTGACACGCTCGTCACACGGAGTAGTCGGGAGGAAAAATATCTTAGTAGACATGTGGACTACCCAGAAATATCCCCGTGTCTTTCGAGAATGCTAGCAGCTGCACATGACACGGGCAGTATGCCTTATTTACCCCCTAGCCGTTCACATGTCGAAAAGGATATTTCACACCACCTAGATAGATGACTTTTATTAGTTTTTCCTTGTTTATTTCTCTATCGTGCTATGTCATCAGATATCTTCCAGTTTTCATATCTCATATGCTATTTTCATGTCTTGTTAATTCTATTGTATTTTTACATTGTCGTCGATTTGTGTACTTGTTCCAATCCTGACTGGATAACCAACATTTTTCAGGTTTAGCCGCGATCACTCTTAGCACTGGGAAGACATGGGTATGCTGAGGCCGACCTAGAAATAGAAACAGTTGTACTATTTTCATTAATTGTAAAATCTTGTATTTTCTTTAATTTTAAATGATGTAAATGTTGTAATAAATTTAGAAATGTGAATGAGCAGCAATTGTGATACTTTGAGCATTTGTTTCTTGCGGGCTTGACAGCGTTCTACCGTCGACTCTGTGGCGTAGGCTAGCTTGGACACGTCTCGTATCCGAAAAGCGGATGCGGGTCGTGACAGTTTAGGATGCAATACATAAGCAAGGTATCCTACCAGTCTATAATCAAACAAAAATATTTATATATATATAATTCGGACCTATGTTGTGACAAATCAATGTTCTAGTGTTCTAATTGTTTCTAGGTATGTTTTTCTAAATTATTATTTTCGACCTGCGTGGGCCACCACTAAAAACATGTCACGACCCGATCCCAAATTATTGTGTCGAACCGGATCATGTCCAGCCTGCACCGTTGTGAGACGGTGGCAATAAGCTGTTCTATATGCAGGTATTCACAACAATATCTATACATTTGTCACAACTTTAAATATACAAAAAATTTAAAACTTTTATTCAACAATTGAAAAGTACAACTGGAAATAAAAGAACTGAAATAGAGTGCTGAATTCGAAAATCTACAAAACTCCAAAATAATAAAACTAGAAAAACTGGAAACGACTAGCTAAGCGGTCGTCTCGTTGGCCTCAGGTCCCGCGTCCTCCAAGGGGGACTCCGACAACACCACAAGGTACAAAACTGGGTCATAGTAGCTATTGTACAATAGCTCAGCATCCTCAATGTCACATAAAAATGTGGTCTCCAGTCAGGAGGGAGCAAGTACGAATATGTATCTCATATTTCAAGTAATAATAGAAAAGTACAGGCTAAATAGTTGAAACAATATTTTCCAGTAATTTAACAATTAAAAACAATGTGATTTGAATGTGTAATCGTCTATGACCGGCTTGGGTTATACAATAGCGTCCTAGCTACGCGATACAACTTATCCCGTGTGTAAGAGGGGTAAGCTTGCACAATATGCAATATGAGGGGTATTGGCCATAAACGTTACACTATTCCCCCAATCCCTACAATCAGTATCAATTAATATTTGAACCATATGAGAGGGTTCCATGTAGCAATGTGGTTTAACATGCAGCTTGACAATTACTAAATAAAATACAAGAAAACATAACCGTAACTTGCCTCTGTTAATTGACTAGATAGGGAAAGTCGGTACCGAGGAGGAAGTCAAGTTCGTCTCCGAGATTCTACAGTTGAGAACTTGACTTAGATTCATAATGAAACCATTCTAGGTGTGCTAGTTACAATCTATAGAAGTAGACCCTAGTCAGGTTTTAAGTTATTTAATAGTCAACCAGAAATCTAGTGTCGCAATCTACGTTCGTTATCATTTTAATTAAATAAGTCGGTTAATGATTAATTGGGAAAAATAGCAATTACCGGTTAATTTGGCAAAACTTTGTATTTTAAATATGTATATATAAAACTAGGCTTTTTCTTTTAAATGAGAAAACATGTGAATGTCTAAGTTACAAACTCGAAATCTTATTTTATTTAATGTGAGAAAACTCTTATTAATTTTCCATATTAAAATAATACTCATTTTATTATTAACGCGTTTACCTATAAAACAACAGTCCAGAAAAAAAGGAAAAAACTAAACTACTTATTACAGGTCCACAAGAAAATAGAAAAGAAAACTTAGGCTTATGTCCTTACAATTTTTACATAAATTAATTTAATTTAAATGTGAGCTCTGAATGCCGCGAACGGTCCAACAGTATGCCGAAGCCCTGCAAACAAAATACTAACAGCAGTAACCCATTCTAAAAATAATAATAAATTAAAGATAATTTTTTAAAATGCGTCTCAGACTTGGTCATTCAAAAACTCATGTTTTAACTAATGCCTCAACGTCCGGGTTGGCCGGTTTCGTTTGCATATAGTTAGGGCCCATAGACCTATATGGTCGTCGCCCGAAAAGATACAAAATCCATTTTAAAACCAATACTCCAAAATGTAGTTTGTTTTGCAAAGGCCGGGATTTGAAAATAGTTTTATTCAAAACATTAAAATATATTCCCGAAAATTTGGGCAGCACCTCCTTTGTAATCGGGATAACCCAATCCTAGGAAAATGCCAATACCCAAATATTCTAAACCAGGAATAACAAACCACAAAATAATCTCACATCAAAGATACCAATTTCCAACCCAATGTAGATTTTTATTTCTAAAAATTAATAATCACAGAACCCTTTCCGAAAAATCTGAAGGATCCGAAATGAAATTCGGAAACCGAAAACTACAGAACCATTTACGGGAAAATCAGAACTAAACTCAGAAATTTTCGAGAAGCCACAGAACCTCTCTAAGGAAAATGGTCACAGAGCCATTTTTAAAAATCTAAACTTCTCTTGGAACCACAGAACCACAAACCACACAACAATAATCTACAGAAATATTCTGAAAAGGGAGTTCGGAAAATCCGAATCCTCGAATCGATCTGATTCCTATAGTGGAATCGAGGACCATGTCATCATCGACGCTAAATGGGGGGGACACAAGAACACTGAAGATACCTGGGTGCTCGGCTAGAGATCTCAGATGAATAAAGAAGGAAAATTATCCGCAGACAGTGGGAACGGAACGCGGGATAGCAGCGGATCGAGTCCGAACAGCGCTAGAGTCACGCACAGAGGTGCTGGACAGCAGATCGGGGTCGCTCGGGGAGGCGAGCGACGCACAGACTCGCACAGGGGCGGTCGGCGAGACTCGGGGCGGCCGCGGGATTGGGGTCGGCGACGAAAAACTGTTCGGTCGGCCGAGAGAGGCCTGGCTGGAGTGCCCTGGGGCCGCGGAGGGAATCGGAAGGCCGGGTCGCCGGTAGAAAAGGCGACACGTGGGGCTCTAGCCGGCACGGGAGTCAGAGTTGGGCGCGGGACGTCGGAGGCGCTGGAGTAGGACGCGCGGACGGGGTTGGCGTCGGAGGGAGGCCGCGCGTGAGGGGAGCTGGCCGGTCGGGATCGGCCGCGGGAAGGGGTTGGTCGGAGTTGGCCGGTGGAAGACCGCTAAGGGCGGCGCTCGTGTTGTCGTGGTCGGGCACGACGGGCGGCCGGAGTTGGTCGGGCCCGGGAGGCTCGGGTGGAGAGGGGTCGGGTTCCGGAGGTTGGGGGAAAAAGGAATTAAGTGAGGGAGTGGAGATGAGTTGGGAGAGATGATAGTGAGGGGAGGGAGTGATGAGGAAGAAAAGGTTTTGTGTTGGTGGTTCCTTTAGTGGGAGTGATAGTGGTGGTGGTTAAAATGGAAGGATAAAAAGAAATGAAAGGAGTGGAGAAAGCTGAGGAAAAGGAGTAGGAGCAGAGGCTGAGTCGTGTGAGCTGGGTCGTGGGGCTGGTCCCCGTGTGGGGGGGGGGGGGGAAATAGGAAAAATTCTTAGGATATTTTTTTTTCCTGCCATAAAATAGGATTAAATATAAATCTAAGGCTAAATAATTAATAAAAGATTGAAGGATGGGTTCGGGACACGGACGTCGGATCGGGCTCGGTGTTGGAACCCGGGCACCGAATCGGGACTGGGCCACAATCAAAAATCCAAATAATTAATTTTAGAAATAATATTTTCCTGATCCGACTAATATAATAATAATAGTAATAGTAATAATAATAATAATAATAATATTGATAATAATAATAATAATAATAATACTAAGATTATGCTACAAATCCAATAATTAATCATTCCAAATTCGAGTTTCACAGATATAATTTGAAATTATTTGAAATATTTTTAGATGATATATATATATATATATTTGAAATATATATATATATATATATATATATATATATATATATATATTACATTATATATATATATATATCATAGATAAATAATGTTTATAAAAATATTTGATATGAATAAATAAAATTTGAAATTAATTTAAATATTTTTAGATATCATTATTGAGTATAAAGATTTTTTAATAAAAGAAAGGAAAAAAATACGAAGGAAAAAAAGAAAAAATATCATGTGGTTACTGTTCCTGTGAACAGTAACATCGAATTTTAGCCCCCGATCTCTGGATATATATAGATATTATCTATATAGTTAAAAATGAAAACATTAATAAAAAAACCCTAGCCTCAACGTTGCGACCCTAGTCGACCTTGCCGCTGGCCGCTTTCCCCATGAGCGTGCCGCCGTCATCAGCATGCCGGTCGGCCACGTGATAGCAGCAACCATAGTAAGTGCAAGTAGCAATTGCTGGTACAAAGGCTCTTCTTGTTGTGATTTCTCCCTCCACGAACGTCTATTTCACGAACGGATTGTGCAGGCACGAAGACGACCTAACCACCTTCAAAAACTCCATAAGTAGATTTCTTTAATTTGTGATGTATGCAATGAAAATCGATTTTCAAACTCGAGAAAAATATAATTTATGGACATTAAAAACTGTCCCAGAATGCTATTTTATGAGCCAATTTTTGGACCGGATATTAAGAATTTTAAATCCTATTTGAATTGAGTTGTAGCCAACATGAACGAATTCACAATGAATATTTATTCATAATTTTCTCTTCATTAGTTTGTAAATAAAATTTGTTCCAAAAATCCAAAAACTTGTTTTCAAAACGTAAAACTTATTCGATATGGAATCTGTCTCGACAAGTTGGATGACTTAGTCGCGGCCCAAATGCATCAAAGGATGCGTACGGACTTTGTGCACCTGTGAAAATTATCGAAATTTGAATTGATTGTGTGTGCACGACGAATTCGTCCCACATCCGTAAAAAATCATCGTATCGACCTTTTTAAAATTCCAATTACTTTGTGTACGCTTGCCACATCACAACAAAACTTGGGCCCCATTAGACTTTTAGTATTATTTCGGTTGTGCGAGCCATTTTTGGTCTGATTCTAAGACATTTTACCATATCGTCATTTTGCGGGCCCTATGATCCGATTCAACATACGTTTTTGTGATTGACCCATTGGAATCCAAATCTGAACATACCGTTGAGTTTGTATCATCAAACTGAACTTGTAGACATATAGTTTTATTACTTTAGAGACCATAGATTTTGGCATATTTTTTGCTGCAAAGCGTTTCCAACGACGAACACCGTTTTGACCCAAAATTACCATTTTGATGTTGTGTCCAAAATTGGACTTATGAGTAGCCTATCCTAGCCGATTCGACCATTTTGGACACGTTGGTGGTGTCTGCTTCATCTTTTGACAATGTCTATTAGACTTTCCTTTATGTAACACCACAAATTGTAACTAATTTATATTATGTTCGTATTTCGGAATCCGTACGTCAAAACTGAGATCAGTCGATTCCAGTTATGTCACATCACAGAATTTGACAAGGTGATCCTATTAATCGCCAAGATATAATTGTTAACCTTACGGTTGATCGTCTTGTCTCAATTTGCGTGTAATAGGTTTTATAACGATCAAAATCTGGGGGAGGGGTATTTTTGTCAATTCATATTCATAATATTTTGTGCGTAATTATTTATTTCATATTGTGTATATTTATTAAATAAGATTGTGTTAGTTATTACGTTAGAGGCTAGCCTAATTGTTAGACTTGTATTAGTAAACCGATTAGTCTAGACACTTGGCTAGAGCCCAACAATTAACATAACATTAATGATGGACCAGCTTAATGGACTAGACCATTTAGACTCGTTAGTCATGACCAATTAATTAGAATAGAGATTAGACTATTTACCGAAATAGGTCCAAACCCTTCCATATGGTAATTAGCCTTCATGGCAACATTAGAGGGCATGTAGGACATTCTAGATTAGCTAAACCTAGCCCTATATGGCAGCCATGTATGGAGAGAGAGCCTTTATTCTTCATTTCAAATCTCATTTTTCTCATTTTGGTGTTTCTTCCAAGTAGAGCCATTCCTCCACCATTTCTTCTCAAATTCCACTCATTCTCTCATCAATCTCTCTCATCCTGTACACTAGAAGGACCCTAGAAGCTTGGAGAATAGGAGCACAAGAAGAAGGGTCCATTTGCTAGGAGCTACGTGTCTGGATTGTGTCTACTTGCCTTTAATTGGGAATCCATCTCCCAATAGGTAAAATCTGAATTTAACCCTCGTAATTGTTTCTAATTAGTGTCATTAGTCATTTAGGAACCACCCATGCATTAGGGCTACACATAGGGAGAAGTTTGAGCTTAATTTGACCCATTTGGAGTCTTTTATAATGAGTTTTTTTTACCATCCTTGGAAAAATCCAAGAATGGTACACAAAGTGTTTGTCATTAGGCTTTGTTTATCATGTTTGATATGTTCATAGGCTTGGTGTTGATTTTGGTTGGGTTTGAGGTGCGTATCACGAGCGTATCATAGCATTCCATGATATGCACGCCAAGTATTTGTCAAATTGACAGTGTAGCTATGGTTGCCCTTATTTCAGTTTTGCTCTTGATTGTAGATTGTATATTCATTAGGATTTGTATTTAGGTCGTCATATGATTATACTTGATATATATATATATATATATATATATATATATATATATATATATATATATATATATATATATATATATATATATTAAAAAAAAAAAAAAAAAAAATATATATATATATATATATACATATATATATATATATATATATATATATATATATATATTAAATAAAAAAAAGGTCGTCATATGATTATACTTTATACTTGATATATATATATATATATATATATATATATATATATATATATATATATATATATATATATATATATAAGGGCGCCGGGCAAAAAAAAAAAAAAAAATATATATATATATATATATATATATAAGGGCAAGAAGAGGAGCGGGCGCCGGGCCCCTTCGCCCGCCGGCTCCTTTCCGCCCCTCCTCGTGGTCGGCGCCCCCTGGTTGGTCGACCTTCTAGGTCTGGCCGCGCCCACCGGCCCTTTCCCCCTCTTCATCGGCTCGATCTCTTCCCACCATCCCCACTTCACTGGATGGCCGGGTCCCGCCAGGCAATCCCCACTTGCGGGCGGCCTTCGGAGTCCTCCCCTCCCTTCTCCCCTTCCCCCCCGGCGCCGCCCCCCTCTCCGGCGTCCTCGCCGCGCCCGGCCTAGGTGCCAATGGGCCCGGCCGCCCTCCGCCGGCTAACCCCTCTGGTCTTCTCGGCCCTCCGCCCGGGACGCTGCAAGCTCCGCCAGTCTCCCCTCCGTCGAAATTCCCCGTATCGGCCTCTATGCAAGTTTCCCAATTACTTTCTACACGCTCGTCAGATCGAGATAAAACTTGTGCCAACAGGACCATATCGTTTTTTTGGTCCTGTATGCCAAGTTTGGTCCAATTCTGAGACAGTGGAATCGGAACGCCGTTTGTGGGCCCCACGGTCCCACTTAACGGGCGATTTTATGCACGGCCCGCCGGAATCCAACTTTGGATATATGGTTGGGTTCGTATCGGAAAATCGGATCCGTAGACAGATAGTTTGATGACTTTAGAGACCGTTGACTCTGGCATACTTTTCGGTGCAAAGCGGGTCCAACGGCGGACATCGTTTTTGCCCAAAATTATCGTTTTGCCTCTGTATCCAGAATTGGACTTAAGGACAGGCAATTCTAGCTAATTTGACTATTCTGAGAATGTTGGTACTATTTATTTCAGCATTTGGAGAATTCTGCATGTTTTGACTGATTGTGGCTCATTGAGTGGTATAGTATTATTGGTTTCTCCAGCTAAGGACCTTAGGCAAGTGCACTTTCTGATTACTTTCGATTTATAGTAGTCTTTTCATTTCATGTCTATACATATATCTTGTTGCTTGTTGACACGCTCGTCACATGGAGTAGTCGGAAGAGGAAATATCTTAGTAGACATGTGGACTACCCAGAACTATCCTCTGTGTCTTTCGTGAATGATAGCAGCTGCACACGACACATGCACGGTGCCGTATTTACCCCCTAGCCGTTCACATGTTGAAAAGGATATTTCACACCACATAGGTTGATGTTTTT
Organism: Iris pallida; assembly: GCA_029216955.1. Classification (NCBI taxonomy): domain Eukaryota; kingdom Viridiplantae; phylum Streptophyta; class Magnoliopsida; order Asparagales; family Iridaceae; genus Iris; species Iris pallida. Next base: position 25,051 of record JANAVB010010680.1, read on the forward strand.
TTGTTTTTCCTTTTATTCTCAACCGTGCCATGTCATCAGTTTTCTTCTAGTTTTATCTCTTATATGTTATTTACATGTCTTGTTAATTCTATTGTGTTTTGCATCGCCGTCGGTTTGTGTACTTGTTCCAATCCTGACTGGATAACCAACATTTTCAGGTTTATCCGCGATCACTCTTGGTACTGGAAAGACATGGGTATGCTGAGGCCGACCTATATAGTGGAACTAGTTGTCATTTTCATTAATTGCGAGAACTTTGTATTTTTCTTTAAATATAAATCTTGTAAATATTGTAATAAATTTATAAATGTGAATGAGCAGCAAATGTTATATTTTGAGTATTTATTTCTTGCGGGCTTGACAGCGTTCTACCTCCGACTCTGCGACGTAGGCTGGCTTGGACACGTCTCGTATCCGAAAAAGCGGGTGCGGGTCGTGACACTTAACCTAGAGAAGAGTACAACCAACTTAAGTTTTGAGGACAAAATTTTTCTAAGGGGGGTAGGATTGTAACTATCTAAATTCGGAAGAGGGGTATTTTGTCAATTCATATTCATAATATTTTTTACCTAATTATTTATTTCATATTTGTATATTTATTAAATAATATTGTGTTAGTTATTACGGTTAGAGGTTAGCCTAATTGTTAGACTTGTGTCAGTGAACTGGTTAGTCTAGACACTTCACTAGAGCCCAACAATTAGCATGACAAGACTTATGGACCAACTTAATGGACTAGACCATTTAAACTCGTTAGTCATGACCAATTAATTATAATAGTGATTAGATTACTTATAGAAATAGGTCCAAACCCTTCCATATGGTAATTAGCCGTTATGGCAACATTAGAAGGCATATAGGACATCTAGATTAGCTAAACCTAGCCCTATATGGCAGCCAATATGGAGAGGGAGAGCCTCCATTCTTTATTTCAACTCTCATTTTTCTCATTTTGGTGTTTCTTCCAAGTAGATCCATTCCTCCACCAGTTCTTCTTAAATACCACTCATTCTCTCATCAGTCTCTCTCATCATCTACACTAGAAGGACCCTAGAAGCTTGGAGACTAGGAGCACAAGAAGAGGTGTCCATTTGCTAGGAGCTACGTGTCCGGATTGTGTCTATTTGGTCTTTCATTGGAAATCCATCTCCCAATAGGTAACATCTAAATTTAACCCTTGTAATTGTTTCTAATTAGTATCATTAGTCATTTAGGAACCACTCATGCATTAGGGCTACCCATGGGGAGAAGCTTGAGCTTCATTTGACCTATTTGGAGACTTTTACAATGAGTTTTTGAACCATTCATAGAAAATCCAAGAATGATACACCAAGTGTTTGTCATTAGGCTTTGTTTATCATGCTTGGTATGTTCATAGGCTTTGGGTTGGTTTTGGTTGGGTTTGGGGTGCGTATCATGAGCGTATCATAGCATTTCATGATATGCACGCAAAGTATTTATTAAATTGACAATGTAGCTATTGTTGACCTTATTTCAGTTTTTCTCTTGATTGTAGATTGTATATTCATTAGGATTTGTATCTAGGTGCTCATATGATTATACTTGATATATATATATATATATATATATATATATATATATATATATATATAGAAAAAAAATATATATATATATAGCAGTACTATATATGGCAGTACTTTCCGACATGACCTCGTTCGCCACGGCCTACCCGCCTTTCATCTACTTGGGCTGCCCGCTGGTGTACGGAAGGTCGAACTCGGGTATATATGACCACCTTCTAGACAGGATCCGTAAACTGATCGCGGGATGGCATAATGCAACATTATCTCCAAGGGCAAGATGATCCTTATCAAACACGTCCTTTCCTCCATCCCGTTGTACACCCTAGCCGTCTGCTCCCCCACTAAGAAGGTCCTTCACTATCTTGAATTCCTCTTCGCCAAGTTCTTCTAGGGTCAATACGAGGGAAAGGACAAACACCACTGGGCCAGTTGGGATACCATGGCCAAACCCACCGAAGAAGGAGGTATGGGATTCAATAGACTTGCCCGCATCGTGGACGCCTGCTCCATGAACACTACCAAAATACAGGCAAATAGTGACTGAAAATTAACGATGGCATAATCAGTCACCAATTAGCGACCGACAAGCGACTTACGGGCAACAAATTTTTTTACTTAAATTTTTTATAAGTTTAGCGACAGATCAGCGACCATTTAGAGACGGAATATGTCAACCGACTAATTAGCGACAGATATATACATCACTAAGCTGTTCTAAATGTCGAAACGGAAGGATTAATTTTTATTCCAATTTTTTTTCATAAAGGTAGCGACTAACGAGCGGCTACTTAGTGACATTTCCATGTAGTGACGGCGTAGCGACGGAAAATTTCCTTCGCTAATTTGCTGTAAAAATTCGAAAGTTACTTAAATTTCAAAATTTTTGCAATCTTTCTCTCATTCTCAAAATCATTCTCTCTCCTCCCCTCTCTCCACCCCGACCGGCGATCACCCCCCCCGACTGTGGCCCCCTCCGGCGCCCTCCCCCACTCCGGCCCCCTCCCTCTTCTCCTCCTCCGATCGAACTCCCTAACCACCCCCCTCTTCTTCTCCTCCGTCGAGCCCCCACCTCCGGCGACCACCTCCCTCCGGCGTGATCCCACACTCCGTTCCCCCTTCTTCTCCTCCTTCGAAACCCCGTACACCCTCCCTCTTCTCCTCCTCCGTCGTGCCCCCCTCCGGTGACCCCCCTCCGGCGACCACCCCCTCTGGCGCCCCCCCTCCGACGTCCCCCCTTCTCCGAGATCCTCTCTATGACCAACCTCTTCAAGATCCGAAACCCTAAACCCTAATTTGCATTTATTTTTACTTATGCTTTGTTTTTGTTTTCTCAACATGTTCTAGGATTTTAATTTCAATTTCGTGTTTGAAATTTATCGGTATAGTAGTGGGTATAGTAGATAAATAGAAATTTATCGGTATAATAGTTTTAGAAATTTGACGGGACACGGACACGAAATAAATGGGTGTAGTAGTTTTAGATTACTAAGGTAATTGATTGATCAAAGCGATATATATATTGAGTATCAATTTGATACTTGAGTATCAATATGATACCTAATTATAATAGATTTGTTTTATGAGTGAATGTACGTCAAGGGTACGTCATACCAAGTTATACTAGGTTTGTTTTATGATACCAAGCGATATATAGCATCTTAATTCTTGGTGCAGAATCATTCACATGGATTAGAATAATGAGTCGATACTTACTTGACCGTTCATGGATGTACAATCGGCAACATGAGAGTATGATTGGCTTGACAGATGATTTCAAGGCGGGCGTCGAGCAATTTCTCATATATGCAAGTAGCCATGCCGATTTCATGGACGAAAGGCGCATAAAGTGCCCTTGTGTCAAATGTAAGAATATACCATTTAGAGAGGTGTCACTCGTGAGAGAGCACCTTTACAAGAAGGGTTTCATGCCGAACTACAACGTGTGGATTAATCAAGGTGAATCTCCGGCTTTGCAATCTCTGTCCTTCTTCAATACCGAGGTGAGAGATTCTACTCTCGGAGATCATTTTGAATATCGGCAACCAAAAAACTTGGCACGTGAGATGGTATTAGATTTTGCTGTGTCATGTGATGATTCGAATCCTGATGCAAAGGAGTTCTACGATATGTTCAAGCATGCTGATACTCCGTTATATTCGAGTTGTGATTCTCATTCGGTATTGTCGGTGGTGATGCGGTTGTTGAACCTTAAATCTGATTTTAACTTACTGCAAGAATGCTATGACCGGATAATTCAGCTGTAAGAGAGTTGTTGCCAAAAGAATCAAATGATTTGCCTGAAAGCTTCTACAAGTCGAAGATGATGATGCAGAAACTCGGATTGGGCTACCAGAAGATAGACTGCTGTCGAAATGGTTGTATGCTATACTACAAGGAGAACAGTGGTAAAGACAAATGTATTTTCTGTGACGAGGGTCGATACAAGCCAATCCGGGGCAAAGGAAAATCAATTTCTCGGACGCGGATGCGTCCGTACAAGTACATGCAGTTCTTGCCAATCACAAAGAGGCTACAGAGGATATATATGTCTGCAAATACTGTACAACACATGACCTGACATAACAAAGAACGGTAGATGGATGAAGGAGAATTATCTCATCATGCCGACGGAGAAGCATGGAAGCATTTTGATCGGTGTCATCCTGATTTTGCTGCGGAGCCTAGGAATGTTCGATTGGCTTTATGTTCTGATGAATTCACTCCATTCGGACAATCGGAGACGTAATGCTCTTGTTGGCCGATGATTTTGACCCCATACAATCTACCACCGTGGATGAGCCAGAAAACTCCATACACGTTCCTCACACTTATCATACCCGGTCCAAGAAATCTGAAGAAGAACATAGATATCTACTTGCAACCGTTGGTGGACAAGTTTAAACAATTATGGCAGTTTGGCATCCAGACGTTTGATATATCGATGGAGCAGAACTTGCAGATGAGGGCGATGCTCATGTGGACCATCAACGATTTTCCAGCTTACGGGATGTTATCGAGGTAGAGTACTCATGGTATTATGTCATATCCGATATGCATGGGGAAGAGTAAGGCATTCCGCCTTTGAAATGGAGGAAAGGCGTGTTTTTTTTATTGCCACTGCCAGTTTCTTCCTTCGTCACATTCGTAGAGAAGGAACAGAGATGACTTCAGGGCTGGTAAACAGGAAGTATCTCTTCCCCCGTTGAGATTAACGGGAGATGTAGTTTGGAAAGAGGTTCAAGATTTATCGACTGTCGTAGAAAATCCAGGATCGGGCCATCTCATTGAAGGCTTCGGACAACATCACAATTGGACGAAATACAGTGTCTTTTAGGATTTGCCTTATTGACCGGACAATCTCATAAGTAACAATCTTGATGTCATCCATATTAGAAAAAAAATATTTGACAACATATTTAATACTGTGATAGATATTAAGGGGAAAACGAAAGACAATATTAAAGCAATGAAGGACTTAGAAATTATTTACAAGCATCCAGAGTTACATCTGTCGCAAAGGTTCAATGGTAACTGGGTGAAGCCTCCAGCACCATTTACATTGAGTAGAGATGATAAACTGATAATATGTAATGGACTTCAAAGTTAAAATTTTCTGACGGTTACGTATCGAATCTGGCGAGATCTGTCGATCTCAACGAACGCAGGTTGATAGGAATGAAGAGTCATGATTGTCATATTTTCATGGAGCGATTACTTCCTATCGCTTTTAGAGAGATGCTACCTTCTCATGTGTGGACTCTGTTGGCCGAGTTATCTATCTTCTTTAGAGATTTGTGTTCAAGTAAGTTGACGGTACAACATATGCTAGAACTTGAGGAGAAAGTTGTAGTGACGTTGTGCAAGTTAGAAAGGGTGTTCCCTCCCGGCTTCTTTGATAGTATGGAACATTTGTCGATTCATCTTGCATACGAAGCACATGTTGATGCTGCCGTCCATTATCGATGGATGTACCCATTTGAGAGGTATAAAATAATCTTCTAATTTATAATTTTTTATTTAAATAATTCTAATATTCAATATATTTTTTATAGATATCTAGGTTCCCTGAAGAAGAAAGTGGGCAATAAGGCTCATGTAGAAGCTTCAATATGCGAAGCGTACATCATTGAGGAGTTTTCCAACTTCTGCTTGATCTACTTTGATACTCATGTCCGAACGAATCAGAATAGAGCACCGAGGAATGATGAAGGTGATATCAATGCACCGAACGAAAGGATCCGTACAATCTTCAATGTGGGGGACAAGCCAACAAGTGTGACTAAATTACGATGGTTGGATGACGATGAGTTTGTAGCTGCACATCGGTATATATGCCTCAATAGCGGTATCCAAGAGATGGAAGATATTGAAAAGTAAGTGACACCATTCAGTCATTCTAAATTTGATATTTAGAAGTGTGCTAACGTTTCTCCCTATTATTACAGTACTTTTAGAGATGAGATTAGTATGGAAATACCTGATATTGATGATGATGATCTTGTTAGAGAGGTCGATATAAAGTTTCCGTCGTGGTTCCGAAATTATGTAAGGATTATAATTATTAGCCATTCTAAATTCGATATATTACTACCCACACTTTGTCTAATGACTTTTCTGATACTACCCATACTAGGTCTTCCGTCCTGGTACACAGTTGCAGAACAAAGGACTAAAAGCAATTGCTATTGGACCGAGTAAGAAGGCGAAGTGTCGGAGCGGATATACAATCAATGGCTTTAACTTTAGAACTACTGATAAGCCTATCAATCATTCATTTGTCAATGAGGAGGCTAATTATACCAAAAATTTAGGAGTTTGTATGAAAGCCTCAGTATACGATGTCGATCCCGAATTCGACTACTACGGTGTTCTAAGAGATATCATAGAGATTGAATATTTTGTTGATACGAAGATTGTGCTTTTAAATGTCGTTGGTTCGACACAGCACCCAAGCAAGGATGGAAGATTGACAAACAATTTGGCTTTGTTGATATAAAACATGGAAAAAGATATGGAGGTTTTGAACCATTTGTGTTGGCTAGTCAAACCGTTCAAGTGTACTATACGAGTTATCCTAGCCGACGGCATAGTACCCTGGATTGGTGGGCTGTATGCAAAACCAAAGCAAGAAATACATATAATGTTGGGGATGTAGCCTACCAAGAGGAAGAGGTGGTCAAGCCTCAACCAACATATATAAGTTGGCTGGTGTTGAGGAAGAGGATTTAGAAGATATGGAGGTTGCGGTAGATGTTGTTATGGAGGTTAACGTTGATGAAGAATTGGAAGATGTTGAGGAAGAAGTATTGGAAGATGAAGATGAAGATCATAGTGATTGTGAAAATGAATAAGCATAAGAAGAAACTTCGGAATCAAGCGATGATTCAGAAGACTCTTGGGAAGATGAATCAGACTAGTATGTACATTTTAATTTAATATACAAGTTCCATTAGTATAATGACATGACAGTAGTTTTTATTTTTAACACATCATCACTTATTATTTCTTTTAGATTTTTCTATGGCGTCGATGAGGACAACGTTCACGTTTGCAGCTTGGATTTTTATTATGTCCGCCGAGAGGTCTTCATCATGCCCGCCGAGAGGTTTCCATCACGCCCGACGACCTAGATTTACTGTACAAGTACTTTCTTGTATTAAAACATTTTGGATATGTGTATTAATATTTCTTATATTAAAATATTATTCGTATGTGAGTATGAAGCTAATTTTGCATATGTGTGTATGTGTTGTATTAAAACATTTGGGATATATGTGCATGAAACTGAGAATTTGCAGGAAACACAAATACTGATACGTGTGCCTACTGTAAAACTGTCGACAGGGATAAGGACTGCTGGAAACACGAATACTGATATTGTATTTGGAAACTATTTATATGACTGTATATTCTGTGTGTAACTGTCGAAAGGGATGTGGAGTGCAGGAAACACAAATACTGACATGCAATATTGTATTTAGCGACGGAATGGCGACGGAACAGCGACACAAAATCTGGAACATTGCAGTCTAGCGACGGAACAACGACGATTTTTTTCGTTGCTACATGCCTAGAAAATTTACTTTACAGGCTACCAACGGAATAGCGACTGTAGTTTTCGTCGCTAAGGTTCTGGAAAATATTATATTCCAGTATAGCGACTGCATAGCGACGTAAATTTTACTTACTATTCCGTCGTTATGTTCCTGTCCGACACCAAAGCGTATCGGAAACATATTAGCGACGTAATTTTTTGTCGCTAGCCCGTCGCTATTGTCATGCTGAATTATGCCGCTGCGACGTCGAAAGTTCGTCAGTAACTAAAGCGACAGAGTTTCCATCGCTATTACACCGCATTTTCTAATAAATAGCGTGTTGTTAAATACGTCACTAATCAGTCGCTATTTTCGACAAACTAGAGACTGATTTAAATTAGAGATACGTAATTCCCCGACAAACCATTTCTGTCGCTGATATGTCGCTATTTGGCTTTAGCGACGGAAAAATAACTTTTAGCGACGGATTCCGCCGTCGCTAAAAGCCTATTTTTTTAGTAGAAGTTGTGGTGGAAGTTGCGCACAGAGAGCTCTTTATGGACGAGGTTCATGAGAGGTAGATACTTTAGATTCTCACAGCTGTCGGAGGCAGTCACAAACAACAGATCTTCGACGTCATGGCGTCACATAATTCGTGGAGGCAACCTCGCAGAACCTTTAATCCGTCTGAAGTTGGGCGATGGACGCTCATCGGCCCGTATGGAACGGTGGTTAGGGGTAGACACCATCCAGCCCAACGTCTGTACTCCACCGGAATGCGAAATTAGGGATCTATGGGTTGGCAGTTCCAGATGGAATTGGGGGAGGGTCAGAGATTGGTTTGGTCAGCCAGCGGTCGACAATCTTCGTACAGCCAACCTGCGGGTCACTTACATATCCGACACGTGGAGATGGTCACCTAACCTGAACGGGACTTTCACGCTGGCTACCGCCAAAATAGTGGCGAGAGGCAGTGGCATGCCAGATACCACTTCTACTAAGTTTTGGCAATCTTGCATACCCATCAAATGGTCTATCCTCATCTGGCGAACATTTCGACGGAAGCTTCCGATGGACGACTCTATCAAATCTATCGGATTCAACCTCGTGTCCAGAAGTCATTGCTGCGTGGAGCACCAATCGGAATCGGCTGAGCACGTCCTTCTTTCTGGTGAGTTAGCGAATCATATTTGGCTCAATCTTCACAATAAACTTAGTCTTGTCCTCCCGACTGGCGGCTTCCACGATCTCCTGGCCAGCTGGAGTCGCTCCAACGGACATCAGATCGTCGTTGCCGCTGGAATCTGGTTTTTATGGAAGAACAGGAACAAATTCATATACGAAGATCTCCAACTCCTCCCTACACAATTATTCAGAGAGTTTATCAGACAAATTCTTAAAGCTAGGCGGCGCTGCTCTCATGCCCCCAACACTTTTTGGGAGGCCCTTGTTTAGGTCTTCCGTCGGGTCTCTCGCACTTCTGTCGACCGTTGTAGAGATCTGGTTCTTTTTGTGCAAGCCTCGCGCTGTTTATTTTCCTTTCCTTTTGTCGCGTTGAGCGCGCTTACTTGTATAGGCTTCGGCATTTTGCGCCTATTACTTCAATAAAGTAGCCGTTTCTTAATATATATATATATATATATATAGCTAAATAAGGGTATATGCACATAGGTGTACTTGTGTCTGTATATGTGTGAAGTTGTGTGAGTGAAGGGTCTGTGGCTGTGCTAAAGGGCCAAATAACAGTTGGTTTCAGTTAATGGTGAGCAAACTCTTAAGCTTGAGGCTTGATGAAGGAAAATGTGAACAGCGTAGCAAAGCCTTGGCATTCAAATTTGGGGCACTTTGTGCCGGTTCTGTCTTGAATAAGTATAGTAGCAGGAGCTTTAAGCTCCTTAGCATCCAGTGCAGCTGCTTGGCATTAGGCAATAGGATCAGGGGATTAGTAGATGCATGGCAGCAACAACTTGCTGCTAGGGTAAGTGAAAGTTAGGTTTAGCTTACAGAGAGCTTGCAAGCAATGCAAACATTGCTTTAGCAATTGCTTGGGCCTGCACACAGGCACATGGGACCTGCCATGCAGGTAGGTATGGTCTGGATAGACCCTTGCACAGAAAAAAAATGGCAGGGGGCAGGGGATTCACTGCATGCTTGGCTTGGCCTTGTGTGACCTTATGAGTAGACACATGGGTGAGTGTATGCTGCTATAAACAGAAGTATAGTGGCTTCGCTCGGGTAGCAGTAGGAAATCCTAGTCCAGGGACAGCAAAGTGAAGAGTGGTTCATAGAAGTATAATGCATGTGTGTGTGTCCTGGTTTTATAGAAATATATCCATCTATACGTAGAGATTAGTGTATAGGTATGTATATTAATATATGGTAATGGAATGTAGGTGACATGTGTATAAAGATTGGGAAATGCATCAGTTGTGGGAAGAGGGAAATGATTGTCATATAGAGAGGGTATCAGTCACTGTATGTGTATCCTTATATCTGAATGTGTGCGTATGTTTGTGTTTGAAGAAGGAGGAATAGTTAGCATGAAGAGAAGGGAAATGTGCAGTAGATGGGGGCTAAGGTATGGATGTGTGTGAGTGTAGAACAGAAAAAGTAGGACAACATCAAGGTGAAGGATAATGTTGCAGCAAGTGAAATAGGGGGTCAGGAAGGCAATGAAGGTAGTGCAAGTGTTAAAAGAAAGGGGGTGCACAGGCAGGGGGTGATGCACTTGGCAGCAAGGTTTGAGGGGACTTGGTCTCATGTGCAGCTATTAGTGGTGTGCTCGCTCCAATCTTGTCTGGATATATTTTTTATATGAAGGTTGCCCAACCTATTACGACCATGGGATGTAGTAGGCGTAGGTCGGATGACTCTGTTTCAGGAAGGCTTAGCTCCAGCAGCGAAGGCTTATGTAGCAACTCATTTACGCTAGGTTTGAACTGGATTTGTCTCTAGTTGATGACTCTTGGCATGTTTATTATTTCAAGACTTGTATTTGAGATTGTAGACTCTTAGACTCTAGACTTGTACTGTTTATGTTAGATTTTCCTGGATATTTTATATCATGTTTTCTTTATCTTTTCGTGCGATTTATCTTTCTTATAGCATTGTGATTGAGTATGGATATATTGTTATTACTTGTCCTCTGTTCGGAGTTGACTATCTCGACAGGTTATGATATTTATATTGTGGGTTGGTTAGTAGACCTAGACATCGTTCTATCGTCGATGCTGCGACGTAGGCTGGGCGTTGTCACGCACTCATGCCCCTACATCGGGTACAGGTCATGACTGGTTTTGTGGTATGGATTACAAGATACATACTCAATAGTTAAACCAAATTTTGTAATTCATATTATTAATCAATAAATTATGATTATATAGAATAGTGTAACCCAGTTCCTGATGGTATGATTAATAATGGATTTAGATAACAAAGGTATTAGAACGACCTGAGCTCTCTAGGTAGGAATTAATAGTCATATTTATATTTAGTAAATAATATATATTTGTTTATGATTTGGGGTTTATAGCAATTGCATGGAGTATGAATCGTTGGTTCATGGATAGTTGGATAGACTTTGGTACTGTAGTCTCATCACAGATTGGAAAAAAACTCCGGGCAAGTATACCTTGCCAATTTGACTTACAGTATTTACATGATTTCTTTATTTTAGTAAATTACTTGTTTTAGTGTTGCATGTCTTTTCTGTTCATTACATGCATGTTGTCCTGATTATGCATGTCCTGAGTATATGTGTTCATGTTCATACTTGTTTCTGGTTATTCATGTTGACATGTAAGATGAGATACACGGAGTATTGTATTGCATGCTAGGTGACCTTATATGATTTTGTTAGACTTGTTCCTTGATTAGAAGACTGATTGGACGTGTTGTGGATGCGCGACGAACAATAACATTTGGGTGGGTAGGATGACTACTACTTGCAAATGCCACGCTGTGCACTTATACATTATATTATGTATATATATATTTATTCGGGGAGGATTCATGTTCTGGATGTTAACCTCTCTTAGTTACCGGTGAGACTCTAGTACCAGAGCTACAACTATATGTATACCAGATCCATATGTCTTTTATTTTTGAGATGCCTACGCTTGCAAACGTTGTCCTCAAATTATATTGTATATAGGTGGCTAGACATGATTAGTGTTAGTTGTCTCTGTGACTCCTGTTAAGTTCATGTTATTTACTTTATTTCATATGGCATGTATATTATGTATCTTGGTGTCACGACCTAGTCCCAAAATATACGTGACCGAGCCACGTGGCATTGGCCAGTTACGTATTCAACCAGACTCTAGTCCGACTTGAATACATATAAGCTGTTTAAAATGGTATAACTATCAGTATATCAACTCTATATCTCAATCCATATAACAGAAGCATAAGAAAGGGAAATATGAATTCTAGTTTGCAGCCTAATAATCAAACTTGCCCGAATAGACTCGAGAGAATAAAGGAGTCTATAAATACTATGCAATCAAGAAGATATAAAATATAGGAATACAATATATATACTACTGAAGAGTAATACCTGCAATGAAATGGGTGCTTAGCAAATATCCGATAAGAACTCTGCAATCTCCTTAGCGGGACGCAACAAGACACATAATATACATACCACTATGATATGAAAAAGCATAAAAAATCACGGGTGCTCTATCAACTATATGTATATGCAAATGAGGACAACTTTCGACATATAGAGCTGTCAATGATGTCATGGGTACTCGTGTAGTGGCACTCCCTCCGGGCACCCATCATGCAGCAAAGTCATGAGAACAAAAATCGTAGCCCCTACGTCTAGTGACTGTCCTACCCACCCAATGAATCTAGAACATGTCAACTCGTAGTCACGTTTAATCCCTAATCAGAAGTCCAGTAGCAATATAATAAAATGATCGACATGGCTATGCCGACCACACGCGCCGTCGTACAGATGATCAGTTGTGTACGGGGATACGTCTCCTATATCTCATCACCATCTCTGTGTGTCCATGGTTGTGTCAGGGTCCCGCGGGATATCTGTTTATCCACTCAGCAATGTGAGGGTAGTCTCCAATAGCCTAAGTTAAAAAAATAGAGAGCCAACGTATCTTGTTGGTTGCACCAAAGTTGTACTCGGACGCGAACATGTGATATATCAAGTAAATAGCTGACAGATAAAATGTGACTGAATGATAAAACATAGTGGCAATGTATACTTGCCTGTAACCGGAAGCCGAGTATGAAAGTCTGGCACAAAATCGAGTCCAAGTTATTCCAAGGATCTTACAGAATAATTAAAGAATTAATTAGTAATTTGCTACAAGTGTTACTTATAACAATACTCATAGTTTATTTAAAATGTTACTATGACTAACCCCTACCATGTCGTAGTAGGTCCTCGTCATTGAGGTTGGCTAAATATTAAGGTTGATAGCCCCAAAATATTTTAAGTTGACGACACAAATATATTTGATGGCAAAAATGCAACAAACGAAAACCCCATAAAATCCACACAAAAACCCAAGCCTAGACTTGAATACAAGAACACTCTTATACAGACCCACCTACACAACCAATGGGCTAATGTTCTCATCTATAGGTATATGGGAAACCTCATTATTATCACTATGTTGGAAAATTATCACTCTGTTGGAGAGAGAAAGGAAACACAACAAGGAAAAACAGCAGTTTAAAAGCCCCTCCCCCCATAAACATAGGGTTCGAACCTAAGCCCTCTTCATTAACCACCCCAACACTAGGGGTGAGTATTTGATTTATTCGGTTCCAACCGAACCGAATAACCGAAAACCGAATTGGACCAAAACCGAATAAGCAAAACCGAAACCGAACCGAATTAAATCGGTCCAGTTTTTAGTTTATTTGATTTTTGGGTTTATTTGTGTTTTTCTTGTTAATATATATAATACTAAATATACCTGGATATATCTATTATATACCTACAGTATATACATATATATATATATACCTATAGTATATACCTATATATATTTAGTATATACCTATAATTAATACCTATATATATATATATATATATATATATATATAAAATAAAATATATATATATATATATATATATATATATATATATATATATATATATATATATATATATATATATATATATAATATAAAATATATATATATATATATAATATATATATATATATATAAAAACTAAATTTTCTTATTCAGTTTTCGGTTTTGGACCGAAACCGAAACCTAAAAACAAAACCGAAACCGAAAAAGAAAATTTAGTATTTTCAAAACCGAAACCGAATCAATTTTTTTTAAAACCGAACTGAATCTCTTATTCGGTTCGGTTCGGTTCGATTTTCGGTTCAAAATCGAATAATGCTCACCTATACCCAACACTCAACCAAGTAGGCTTGTAATCACATCTGTTAGTATGTGGGCAGTAGCCCTATTTAACATTCTAAGCTACATACCACTCTTCTAATTAAACCACACAACTGCTAAGCAACCCTATAAGTGTAACATGTCTCCATACTCACCCACACTTCTGTTCACGTAGAGCTCACCTCCCACCCAACATGTAGCTATCCCTAACATCTTTTATAATATGGAAGGAGGTGACATAAGTGAGATAGCTATGTTGATTAGTTATAGTGAGAACCACACTCAACATGTTGTTCGAACAAGAAGGTGTAATGCATAACCGAGCAATGTGGGCATGTCTTATAGAAGGAAACTCAAGAGGAAGGGAGTATACTTGAGTTTGAAGAGGTGACTAAGCACGAAGAGGAGGTGGGCTAACGGTGAGGAGACTACACCGTTGTTCACCGGAGGGCGACTGTGCTAGATGCACTGTGGAGGAGTCCAAACATCTCCGGTGGACGTGCCATGAAGGTTGTCTCTCCGGGCTTCGACGAAGAAGGTGCAGTAAGGGCCGTCGATGGCATCTTGACAGCAGAGGCGATAGGGTTGAAGGGGTATCAGTAACACGCGCCAAGGCAGGGTTGACGCGACAGCAGCTGGTGGCTTGTTGTTGAGATGGAAATAGGAGAACTATCGGCTTATATATATATATATATATATATATATATATATATATATATATATATATATATAGCACTACTATACGGCTAGCGGCTGTCCGATCATCACCCACCTGGCCTTCGCTGACAATATCCTTATATTCTCATCCGGAGACGCATGATCGGTGGAAGTCGTCCACAATACGCTCCAGATATATGAAAGGTGCTCTGGGCAGAAGATCAACCCGGAAAAGAGTGTTATCTATACCCACCACAATATCAAGAGAGAGAGCAAGCGACTAGCATATCAACCACCACATCATTCACCATCAAGCACCCCCCATTTCTCTACCTCGGTTGCCCCCTCGTATACGGGAAATCCAATACCGGGATCTTCGAGAACCTGACTAACCGTATCAGGAAGAAGCTCGAGGGTTGGCACAATGCCACCCTATCCCTAGGAGGCAAGATCATCCTCATCAATCATGTCATCACCTCCATTCCCATCTACACCCTGGCTGCGTGCTCTCCTTCCAAGAAATTATTATCCTACATCGAGAGCATCTTCAGCAATTTTCTCTGGGGTCACAGTGGCGGCCACGAAAAGCACCATTGGGCCAGCTGGGACACCATGGCTCGTCCCACTGGAGAGGGGGGGTCTAGGTTTTTCCAAACTTTCCCATATTGTTAACGCTTTCTCAATAAAATTGTGGTGGACGCTTCGCACTAGTACGAACTTATGGTCCAGGTTCATGAAAGCTAGATACTTCAAGCATATCCACCCGTCCACGGCTATAGATAACTGCAGATCATCCGTGGCCTAGCGCCCATCCTTCACGGGTGGACCCTCATCGAACCAGTGATCCACCTTAAGGTCGGCATCGGGGAAGCATCACCATTCCTGGAGCGCTGGATCGGCGATCGCTTGTTTCCACCCACTCCGACGGCTCCTAGGAACAGCACTATCAAGGACCTATGGGACCCTCTAAATAACACCTGAAAATGGAAACAAAGTCAGGTCATGGGCTGGATCCAAAGAGACCGATCACATTCGTGGCAGCGGGGTTGAGGATCGAAACGGATGCAGATAAGCTCATATGGTTGCTCGACGGTGCTGGCGCCTTCTCGGTTAAGTCTGTTAGAAGCATTATTCATGGCAACGCGGTCCCGCCCCTACCATTGCCTCATTATGGCATACGTGCATCACCAAGAAGTGGTCTTTCTTCATCTAAAGAGCCCTACGCAATATCCTCCCCACTGACGACAATCTTAACACCATCGGGTTTGGCCTCGCCTCAGCATGCACATGCTGCTCTGAGCTTCATTAGGAAATAGCCAACCACATACTTAGTAAGGGAGGCCTACCGGTCAAGGTCTGGAGTGCTCTTTTCCAGCGTTGCAGATTGTCTCATGGAGGCGACAACTTTCACTATCTAGGCTTCAGCGTCCCATGGCCACCAGATCGTCGATACAGCTGCCACGTGGGTTATCTGGAAAAACCGGAACAAGGCGAGATACGAAGGCCATCAGTACAGCGCAGACCAACTAATTTGGTAGACCATTCGTCAATGCAACAAACGGAGACCCCTATGTAGGCATGGCCAGGAGGACTGCTGTACCTCTCTCCTTTCCTAGGCTTAGCCGTTTTGTTTCTAGTTTGCTTCTTCTTTTGTCAGTATACGTGTACATGCATCGACATTTTGCGCCTTATGGTATACTTGTAAAGGTTCTGCCTTTTCGGCCTTCTTGAATAAAATGGTTCATTTCTTCAAAATATATATATATATATATATATATATATATATATATATATATATATATATATAAACAAAATATATATATATATATATATATGAGGGGAAGGAGAAGCTGTTAATGGCCACCTGGGAGAAGTCGAGGCCGTACCTACGTGGCGCCTGTAAGTCCTGCACGTCGCAGAGCGAGCGCAGGTGTTCGCTCTCGACCCAGTGGGAAACGAGTGAACAGTGGCCTTTATAAGAGCCATTGAGTTGGTTTTGGTTTGGTTCGGGTTTGGAGTGCCCGACCCGACTCGTGTTCCTAGTAGGGGGAATGGCCCTACTTAGTTTGGGCTCAGTTTAAAAAGGAAAGAGGACTTTATTTTGGGTTGTTTTAATTGATTAGGAATTAGGAAAAAATAGATAGGTTGTTGGATTATTTATTTAGGAAAAAATGTTTATATACACACTAAAAAAAATATATTGTAGGAACGAAGTCGCAAAGCAGAATACTCTAGAGGGCGGGTGAATAGAGTAGGCAGCGGAATATTGCTAATTAATAACTTGTTAGCAGTTAGATCACAGAAATAATATCAATAATCATAAAGTAATAACTGTAAAGAAAGGAGATCAGAAGGCAAATGCAAACACAGCGATTTATACTGGTTTTCCTCTTGGGGGGACTAGTCCAGTCGGAAGAACTCTAGCTTCCAGTTGAATCCACTATTGGAAAATTCCACAAGTTTTCATACGAAGTCCTTGCAACTTCTACAGATGCGAGCATTGATACGAAGAACTTGACCAACTTCAGTTTTGAAGAGTTCTTCTTCAATCAAGCCTCTGATTACAATTTCTCTGAAATCTTCTAGAACGCACAGTACCGACAAATTGACTAGAGAATTGTAACTGGCTTAGGATTTGAAAATGAAATCATTTTAGAAAACTCTTTGGAAGAAATGTAAGCTTTAGAAGAGAAGAGATGAAAGTGAATTGGTAATTTTAAACGATCAGAAATCCTCTCTATTTATAGTTTTTCCAAAATAAGAACTCTATGTAACAATCCGCAACTGAAGGAAGACCAAGTTCAAAAACCAATGTTCACATAACGTTCACCTTGGCCGAACTTTGTCGAACTCTAGCCGAGTTCTGTCAGGGTTGGTTAGGAATATTTTAAGAAATAAATTTGTGGCTTTTGAAATCCTTCAGAAGCTTTTGTAAATAAGAGATGTTTTTCAAAACATAGGTCAATTTTGAAAACGATTTTCGATAGCCTATTTGCCAGTACGACTTGGTGTACAATGTATTCCTAGACTCAATAAAAGTAAAAATTTCATTGCATAAAGAAATACAGTCTCGAGTGGCAAACATAGCTTCGATCTTGAACTGAGTAGATATCCAATCTTGATCAGTGTCCAAATATCTTGAGTAAACATCTGAGTTGTTCCGTATATCGAGATAGAGTTTGATCAATTATTAAAATCAGGTTTGACCATAACCAATGGGCCAACAATCTTTCTCATATTAATAATTGACAAACCTTGACCGATATAACATCTTTGGTCTTTATCAAAACAAATTGTACCGATATAATGCACCAAACAAATTTGTTCCTGTAGATTGTTCACATCCTATATATACAGATCGAGATGTTAGATCTTATTTCTCCTTCGTTGTCACTTAGCAAAATAATTACAAAAGAGAAAGTACCCCCGCAATATATGCATAAGTAACAATCAGTGAAGAAACACAAAATATAGATATATAAAAAATTTTATTACAGGCATTGTATAAATGTCATAGACAGTAAAGAAAATATGACAAGCAAAATTTTTCACAGTCAGTTTAAATGGAAGCATAATAAAAGATAATGCTATGATAAATACTAAACTAAATAAAATATGCTAAGAAAAGCATAGAACATGTTCATCAGACAAAAGTAACACAAGAAATCACAACCAAATAAGAGTACTGATACTCGCTTGGAATGTCGGAGCATTTCCAAGTAAACAAAGACAATAACATTAGTCTCAATAGTACGACAAATCACATATCACTCATCATCATTATTATCATCTGCATTGCTAGCATGTCCACCATATCCGAATAGACCATCTCCAGATGTGCCAGATCCAGAGGTAAGTGGAGTAGTACCAGAAGTACGATACCAATCGTAAGCGTTACCTGGCTGGAACAAAGAGTGGACCGCATCATCCTCAATACGGTAACCAGATACGGAAGGGTCTCTAGGGAGAGAGCTAGCAGAATGACCCGTCTGAGCAAATCGGAGATCGGCAAATGAGTTGGCAATAGCCTGGAACCGAGTCACGTCACAGAACTCGCGTTCCCTGGAAGTGTCAACAAAAAAAGTCTACAAATCCGAAAGGTGCTGATGAATACCCTCAAAAGTTATAGGGTAAGTCTGAGGAGGAACAGGTACAGTATGAGCAGGTGCTGGAGGTGGAGGAGCAGTGGCAATGCTACGACGAGAAAGCTTGAGAAACTTGGGCTCAGGGTCCAGAGCTCAAGTGGATAAGTTAATATCAAAATGCTAAAAGATACGAGGGATAAGCATCACATAAGAGAGATTGTGTTCTCTTCCGCGACATCTTTCCATCATCTGGATGATAGTCTTAGGGGCAGAAAAAGGAATCCCCTTAAGAATGTGATAGAGGGTTGAGAGTTCTAGTGCAGTGACATCATCTTTTGAAGTAGATTTCGAAAGAATAGTGGAATAGATGATACGATGTAACTCGTAGTTAAACAAGTTCAAGTTATTGGCCTTGAACTTTCCAGGACGAGCACGTGCTGGCGCACAAAGCTCATTCTTGAAATTAACAAGAGTCGTTCCCTCGGAAAGTCGTAAGTAGGTGATGTCATCGAGCGGGGCACCTTCATTTGGAATACCTAGGATTTCTGCTAGCAACACATCATCGAACTCGATATCGATCGCACCAACACGAGTTCTTGCGATAAAAGTATCTTACATGAAGTTACAATAGAATAGTCTAAGGGCATTAGTAGCTATAGGGAATTGTTGGGTAACGAGACAGTGTAACCCTAATACCTCAATGAAAGGACGGTGATCTGGAAATACAGTCCATTTAATCGGAGCGCCTGTGCATATTGTACGCATAGCAAAGTCGGCATACCAAAACAAAGCTTGGTCAAGAGTTTTGAAGTAAAACTCATCCGACACCTTCACCCGATTGGACCGGAGAAAAGAGTGAATCCATGTTCGGATCGAAAGACGATGCCTTTTTACTAGCATTGGTCTTCTTCCACTTGAAGGATTGAATTCCTTAGGCATTCTTTCCCAAAACTAGGTAACCCTAAGAATTTTGAAAGTGGAGGAGAGAAGGAGTTATACCTTCCGAGAATCAAGTATGTTGTAGAGGACGAGATTCTTCGCAAGAATGAAAATTTTGGATGGAACTCTCCACGGAGATTGGAAGAAAGGGAGTGAAAAAAGCTAGGTTTTGGGGGTTCTTCGGCTGCTGCTACTGCTGCTACTGTGATGAAATAGTTTGAAAGAGATGAAGAGGAGAAGGCCTCGAGTTCTGACTTAAACTTACAGCACCAACAGAACTCTGGCCAAATTTGGACCGAACTCGGGCCGAATTCGCCTAGGGTTCTCCTAGGTTTTAAAAAAATTGTGGGCCATATCCTTTTCATCAACTCATTTCAAATATTTAATTCAAAGTTTAGTAATTTCAAATTTCAAATAATATAATTAATATTATTTTATAAATTAATTTTTTTTACTCAGCATATGTTTCAGATTAGTTGTAGGAGTATAGTCCCAGCTAACGGGAGTTCACCAGGGAATAATTAAGTACCGCTTCGCTTTGACCGTAGTCGTGGTGACAGACAGACTCTTTGTAGGCATGTCTCAAAAAACAGTTATTGAGTATTGAATAAATTATTTAATAAAAAAATTAGTTAATATTATTGACATCTTAAATTCCTAATTCTCGACGTAAATAATTGAAACGACCTTCCGCTAGAGGTTTTGTGAATATGTCAGCCAATTGATTCTGTGTGTCTATGTATACAAGGTCTATATCTCCATTTTGTTGATGATCTCAAAAAAATGATGTCGAATCTCGATATGCTTAGTATGAGAGTGACATACTGGATCCTTAGTCAAATTAATAGAACTAGTGTTATCACAGAAAATGGATATGTGTGTGAAATGTAATCCAAAGTCTTCTAAAGTTTGCTTCATCCACAAAATTTGTGCACAACAACGTCCTGCGGCGATATACTCAGCCTCGGTTGTTGATAATGTGACATAATTTTGTTTCTTGCTAAACCAAGAGACTAGGACTTTTCCTAGGAAATAACATGTGTTGCTGGTACTTTTTCTTTCTACTTTACATCTGGCAAAATCAGCATCAGAATAACCAGTTAGGTCAAATGACATAGTTTTAGGATAGCATAAGCTGACAGAAGAAGTGCCTTTAAGATATCGGAAGATACGCTTAACTGCGCACAGATGTGATTCCTTAGGATTGGCTTGAAAACGTACGCCCAAGCAAACACTAAACATGATGTCTGGTCGACTAGCAGTTAAGTACAGTAAGCTACCGATCATGCCTTGATACTTACGTATGTCGACGGGTTTGCCTTGTTCATCAATATCAAGCTTGGTTGAAGTCGCCATTGGAGTGCCATATGGTTTGACTACTTCCAGATCGAACTTCTTTAATAAATCTTTTGTGCACTTTGCTTGATTTATGAACGTCCCATTGTTGGTTTGTTTGGTTTGCAGTCCGAGAAAGAATTTTAGCTCTTCCATCATGTTCATCTCAAACTCATCCTGCATGCACTTTGAAAATTCTTGACAAAGAGATTCATCAGTGGATCCAAAAATAATATCATCTACATAGATTTGAATCAAAAGAAGATTGTTATTAAAAGATTTTATAAAAAGTGTAGTATCAACCTTTCCCTTTGAAAAACTATTGTCAAGTAGAAAAGAGCTTAGACGATTGTACCAAGCACGAGGGGCTTGTTTCAAACCGTATAAGGCTTTCTTCAACTTGAAAACATAATCAGGATTTTTGAAATCAGTAAAACCTGGAGGTTGAGCTACATAAACTTCTTCTTTTATAAAACCATTCAAAAATAAGCTTTTAACATCCATTTGAAATAACTTGAAATTATAAAAATATGTAAATGCACATAACATGCGAATGGATTCTAATCTCGCAACTAGGACATAAGTCTCATCGTAGTCGATACCTTATTCTTGATTGTATCCTTGAGCTATGAGTCAAGCCTTATTACGAGTCACTAAACCATTCTCGTTCAATTTATTTTGGAATACCCAATGGGTGCCAATGACCGGATGATCAATGGGCTTAGGAACAAGTTCCCAAACTTGATTCCGTTCGAATTGGTTTAATTCCTCTTGCATAGCATCTATCCAAAAATTATCAATATATACTTCTTCAATATTTTTGGGTTCAAGCTGTAAAACAAAAGCAACACAGGAAGCTATATCTTTATTAGAGGAATGAGTACTTACACCCTTGGTAATCTCACCAATTACCAAGTCCTTTGGATGATCTGCCAAGAATCTCATCTCTTTTGGCATATCCTCAAGATTGTTGGTTCCGACTTCTTTGCTTGAAACTCAGCTGGTGCTTGGTGTGAAGGTTCTGCATCTTTGTGGGAAGATTTTGCAGTAGCTATACTTGGTGTACTCACGTCTTCATTATCGTTATCGTCTAAATGTCACTACAAGAAAATGCATATTCAGCGACATAAGCAATATGTAGCTAAAAGTTAGATTTGTGTCGCGAAAGTGTATTCGCGACATATTTGGGTATGTCACACACATGTCGCCGTAGCCTTGTCTGGGAAAGTCTTTGGCGACATGAAATAGCACATGTCGTGGAATGTAAGCACTTTTGGCGACATATCATATTTTTGATTTAATATAACTTTTGGCGACATATCTTGTATGTCGCAGAAAGATGATACTTTGGCAACATAATACATGTCGCCAAAAGTCCAATTCTTTACTTTTTTTATAATTATAAAAAAAGTTTCTGCTACACAACTTGATGTCGCGAAAGCTAATGTAAGCTAAATATAAATACACTTCAAGCTAAACAATTTGATGTCCCGAAAGCTATTTTATATTAATTTTTATTTTCACATTTTTCATATTTTGAAATAACATACAAACATTGAAATTTATATTCAAAGAACTTAGACATTGTAACAAGTTATCGTGAACGCAACATTATATCGAATACAATGTCTTCAAACATCTCTTTACAAAATAATTCAATATTGTAATATCTTAACAACTTCAAATAGTCCATTAAAAAAGAAACGTATTATATTCCCTAAACATACTATATTCCAGCTAGACAACTATAGTGTAAACTTAAAAACATGAATTGAATGTCTTCTCCAAAAATTAGCCTACAATGGATCTCTCGATATTAATGTCTTTCACCGAACTTGGCTTGTTGTCTATGTGCTCCTGCACACAAAAATT
Source organism: Iris pallida (assembly GCA_029216955.1). NCBI lineage: Eukaryota > Viridiplantae > Streptophyta > Magnoliopsida > Asparagales > Iridaceae > Iris > Iris pallida. The sequence continues at coordinate 47,908 of JANAVB010010680.1, forward strand.
TAAAAAAAAATGTAAGTAAAACAAAATATACTAAAGAATGATCGGTCTAAGGAACATATGAAAAAAAATCTACACATACATATATACACATTATCATGTATATCCAGATACATACAAGCAAAAATAATTTATACACAAAAAAAAATCATGTATATAATAAAACAATAATATTAGATTTGCATAAACATAATAGATACCATATCATAATATGTCAAGATGTATACTACTTCAAGATATTTGGTCTATCATAATGATATCAGAAGAAACGTGTCACCTTCGTGGACGTTATTGCTACAAATGACTTTGACCCACCAGAATGATTCCATGGCAAACAAGAACGTGCTACTATAATTTTTTTCCTGATCGCTTCTATAACATGAAATCAAAACAAAGGGTGAATATATAACAAAAACCAAAACGTGGTATTGCACTCATAAAGATAAGAGCAGATAAATAAAGAAGGAATTCCAGACTAACTAATTAAGCAAAAATTGGTGTACCCATAAAAAGCAAATTCAAAAAATTGGTCAAGATACAGAAGAATCCTCTTGCAAATATAACAATATCGACGCCTTAGAGGTTGTTACAAAATATCACTAAGAGTAGTGATACATATACATGCATGTGTCAATATCAGAATGTATTACTGAAACTTGGTGAAGATGAGTATAATCCATAACAAGTAGTAAAATGATCAAATCAGTATCACCTCCGCACAAGACCTTACCAGTGATAGAAAGTGTACATAAAAGCATGTATTGCTAAAAAGTTCACTAGATATCGTTTGCGTAGGCATTACTTCTACGTAATCCTAAAATATGCAAGTTTATAGGACAGTGCACTAGCAGAACATGGTTTATTCATTTTTGTCTGTATCAGCATGCATGAGTAACACACATTTCAAATTGATTATGTGGTGTAATAGGGTCGAGAAGTACTAGAACTATAAAGCCACCATCCCAAGTTATGAAGAATGATCTCAGAATTTGTCAATGAGTTGGAGATATTGTAATTGTTTTATCTGGGTCACAGTTTGCTTTGATAGGTGGTACAGGTACTGGATATGCTACTTGTATATATATTGTTTCTCTTTTACCATTCCATGTAAAATAAATAATATATGGTTGTTATATCAGCATGCAAGTAGAAGGAAGCCATAAGGTAACTGTGTTAAAAATCGCATAATTGTATATTCGGTACCAAATATAACTAGAGCAAAAATGTCGAAGTACCTGCTGACCAGTAATATAGACATTTCTCCTTGTACTGGGAAGTAGCATGATCCTCATTGCCATTTGAATTTCCAGTGGTCACGGCACTAGGACTGTACGTTTCGTAACCTATGGGCATTCCAACATGACTTGGATTGCCAGCATTAGTTGCATGCTTGTACTGAGACATGGCATACTTTACAGGGGCAGGACCTGCTGCTGCACCAGGACCTGGAAATATGCTTCCTGTTGGCGGTTGCTGAGGAAAGGCAGCATTGCTTAAAAAAGGGTGAACAGTTGGAGGATAGAATAGCAAAAAATATTGGCCGTACGGAAGGTAATTAGCAGGATAATGAGGGATGTGTATTCCAGCAGGTTGCCTAAAGACATGAAGTGATTGCTGACCAACAGCAGCAAAGCTCTGCATCACTCTAGCAGGTTGGGATACTAAAGGAGTTGGCCCTGTTGAGGATAAACCCAAATAGTTTGCACTCTTGAGAAAAAAGAACATAAAAGTAATCAGCGTCCGTGGAGAAAAAATAAAGAGAAAAACAAAAGTACATTCACATTTAAAAGATACATAACTATAAAAAGTGTGTCAAAGTTTATGAAGAACTTCAGAAAATTACCAAGAGAGAACTTATTTTAATAAACATAAAAAACATCACCAAAAGGGGTCATTCAGAAAGTAAACCTCTTGAGCAGACTGGCCAGTCTGAGCAGGAAACACCGTATTGTTCCCATTGTACTTAGTAGCAGCACCATGTGCAAAAAAGGGAGAGAATCGACCATCATCATCAGCACTAGGTCGAAGCATTCATGTATAATAGCTTGTAGAAGGATCAAAAGTAGCTGGACCTAAAGGCAAAAATGGTATAGAAAAAAGGAATGAGACTTGACAAAAAAACACTCAAGTCATCAAGAAATGCACCTTCTCAATAATCCAACACCAATTTGGATCCCAAAATGTCCGTAAAACTTATACTGTAGATAATAATGAATAAAAAGGAACATTAACTGAAAATAGAAAAAGTAAGAGGAGATATAGAAAGGGCTAGGGAAATGCAATAAGAAATCCCCTTGTTCAAAAATGTACTTGATGCCCTATTAATTGTTACTCTAGATCACCAAACAGGAGCTACAGTAAAGTAATGTAAACAACAAAATGTTTCTCGGTGAATTATATCTTAAAGAGTAAAAGATGCAACTTTTATCACAATAAGTAAAAGGTGCATCTTAAAGATCTGTACAGAAAGTGATTCCATCATGATGTTGAGCTAGGATTTCTGTGAAAATATTTCTTGGCCACAAAGGAAATGTGGTTGTTAGTCTGTTCTAACAAGGGCAACAACTTCAGAAATTAGCTTTATTTTTCTGCTACAACGAAGAGAAGAGTGCAGGATCAAAGTTTTGGGTTAGTGACAATTAAGTTTGAATCAGCAACTAGCTTACAATGCACCTCCAAAAAAATTCATAGAAAAAATTTTCTACCTTATAGAGAGTACTAAATGCTGCAACTGCAGTTTCACTGAACTCTGGCATGCTGTCAACAAAATAGACGAACATTATTTCGTGTTTGCCAGACCAAGAACATATTACTTTTAGAAGAACAAATGCTATATTAACTAGCAAAATAGAGGTAAAGTCACACCTACCACAAAGTGTTGCGAATTGTGCGGCAAAGGCCCACCTATCACAAAGGCTATATGATTTGAAACAGAACTAACTAGAAATGGGTAGTTATTGTGAGACCTATATAATAAACTTGAAATATCACATTCACGTGTGTGCCATGGGCTATAGATCATGTTGTTACCTTCCAAATTGATTGATCATATTGGTCCACTTTGCTCTCTCTAATTACTAACCCATCTGTACGTTATTTGTTGGTTGTCAACCCTCCTTCAACACCCGTTCGACAATTATTAGTCTATGTCATGTGAGGTTTCACTGGTAAGCTACATAGCTTACACTACGTCAAAAACAACAATTTTTGACTTTTTAGGTTCGTAAAAAACGATGGGCCAGGACAATTATTTTTTTTGACAGACTAAAGTTGTCGATTTTTATTAAAATATTTAGAATTTCCTAAAATTTAGCTCCTAAACTTGGTGCCCAAACTTAGAACCCTAATCCCTATTTTCATCTCTTTATCTCTCTTGTGAAACTCTGATTCTTAGGTTGGAGCCCTAAATTTCTTTTTTATTAATTTTATCAGTAGCTTTGTTCTTTGATTCATTTTCTCACACTTCTTCTCGTTCATGGTTTTGAATAGGAAAGGGGGTTTTGAAGCCGACTTGGTGATCTCCTTCTTGCTCATGGTTTTGAATAGGAAAGGTTGTTTTAAAGCGGACCTACTGTTCTCCTTCTTATTCTGTGTCCTCAAGAATAGAATATGGTAATTTCTTCTTCCTGTTTTAGTTTTTAGTTTTCTCCTTCTTTTGTTCTTCTTGTTCTAGCTTGTTCGTGGTTTTGAATCGAATGATAGTCGGAGTATTAGAAACTCAATCGATGTTTTGTGCATGATATCCTTCGAAGCGCATCCTATTGTTTTTGCTGGCGCCGGGAATAATTCACCCATTGGCATTGGGGCGACTATATGTCACATTGGACCTAACATGCAAACATTTCTCTATACAATCTCAACTTGAGCATGATTTTCATTAGCGTTGATACTAGCATTGATGTCTATATTCTTTTCCAAGGGATCCCAGTGATGCTAGCCTCACCCAAGAGCTACTATAACCACCTACTCTTCCACTGACTTCTCCATTTTTCCTCTTGGTAATTATACCTATATCATCAAAGGAAATTTTGTTTCTTCATATTAGTTTTAGCTATGTATTGCAATCTTAATTTCTCTGTTTCATGTTCAGTCTCAAATGGCATTGGGGTCTTTATTAATATTGGTGCTACCTATTTGGGGAAAAAATTAGAAAAGCTTACTAAGACTATAAGGTAACACTATCTTGCTCAGTTTGAATTCCAGTTGATGTACGTGTTGCAATGAAACATTACAATATCTAGGCCCTGTTTAAAAATACATGTTGGACATGACACATTACAGACACGATGAGTTTCAGAGGGTATGTGTTTCCTAGTATAGTCTAGTATTTTCCATTCTCTATTGACAATATCTAACCTTCGGTTGAGAATACTAATCATATGAGCCTTCAAAGTGGCATTGGTTTACGTAAATAATGTCTTGATGGAGAGAACAAGAGCCAACAACAACAATAATATGATGAGCTTAAGAAATTCTTCAACTCACCAATGATCCAAAGAGGCCCAATAATATCAAATTTGCTTAAGAAAAATGGGGAGCATAATGTCAGTCTTTTATTTTGATCATTTATGACTAAATGATAGGTACAAATGCAACTACAAGACAAAGGAACATGCATGTAGTTTAAATATTTTGGGAGTAATGAGGCATTGGACCAATTGCTACTCTCAGCCAAATGAAGAAGAGCAAAACATTGGCATCTGACATCATTCACAAAAAAGTGAAAACTACAGAACCATCATACTTTGGTTTCATAAAAGATAAGAGGAGACCCATATTAATAGGAGCAGGTAATGAACTTGGTTTTGGGTACATTCAAAAAAGATTTAACAGGTATAGAGCTATTTACAGCATTTCTTCTAATAATATCCCATGTTTAGGTTTAAATATATATTCTTTTTTCATTGATTTTCATCATCTTGATTACTCCCATTCTAATCTTTTTGCATGATCCATGATAGTAAGTTATGTGAGACTTACTTCTATTTTGTAAAGTTATACTTGTAAGAAGATATAATTGCTCTTAAGTGCTTATAGATGTTAGCTGCATGTTAATGTTCTATGTCCTCCTTTTGATGGAATTTCTTTCATGACCCTTCATGACACTAGAACAGCTCACCTGAGTGGTTAGCTTCATGTGTTATTCATCAACCAGGCTAGGATAACCCTCATACTTAGATTTTTCTAGTTTATAGTAAATATCAGTGGACAATCAATTAAGAGCCAATTATCTGGCCTTGATGTAGGATCCTAGTTTGTGATACTTCCTTCGTCACATTAATCTTTGGAAGACATGAGGAGCTACTTTTGCCAAAATTGACGAAAGGACAAGTATATGTGCTAACAATATTACTTTGATATCTACAGTATGATGTAGCATAAGGACTGGACTACATTGCCTAGATAACTTTATTTTTAGGTAGTCAGGTGATGGGAACAACTGGGCTAAGGGATAGTATAATGAGGTGGCTGAGCTTGTAGACTCGATTATTGATGTGTTCAGAAAGAAGGCAAAAAATTATGATTGTTGCAAGGTATAATTATTTGATGATCATGGTCAAGATCTTTCTACTTCTTATGTTCTGTTTTTCACTCTGACCAATGAACTAATTCGTGCAACAGACATTACGATCTCTTACGAAAAAGATTCCAAGTGTGCCACTCTTTTGAGGAGCGAAAGTGTATTTGGTATGGTAACTCTAATAATCTCGAAGGTTCGAAAGGAGTACCCAGACACGATAATGCTCACATTCTCTGTCTTCCCGTCCTCCAAGGTTTCTAACACAGTTCTTGAACCATACAACATGACCTTATCTGGGCACCAATTGGTTGAGAATGCACATGAATACATATTTTTTGATAATGAGGCATTGTATAATATCTGCTTCAGAACACTCAAGTCCACTAATACTAGTTGTGTGTATAAATATTCTTCTTTATTTTTAGTCCTTTTCATTGAGTTCAAAAGTTTTTTTGGTCCATATAGTTATTCTCTAGCCTTCTTGTAAGTTCTCACATGTCTGGTGCATCAAAAATGCATGCATTAAGCAACCAAGACATTTCAAATTTTTGATTGTCGAGTGTGACAGATCAACTACCGCTTGGCAGTTCCAGTAGATTTTATACTTAACTCTTTGATGGAAAGCAAGTTATTTGTCATGGGATTTTCATCATGGTCCATTAGTAACTATCTTCAATCTACCTTATTAAAGTAGAGCTATGGAGGTCAAAATTTACACTGATGGATATGTTATTTATGGAAGGAAAAAGATGTGGATATATGTAAAGGGATGCTAATTGCTAAATAATTATCAGAAGATTTAACCTTGCAGAAAAATATAAGACATACGAAAGGGGCAATAGATCAAACCGAATTTTTGGGAACAAGAACTTTACCTGAACATAGTATACGAAATTCTGTTGGTAAGTTTAATATATGTCCATGAGTTCTTGATCCATGTCGATTTCATATAACTATTGTTCCATGTTGGCAGAAAAAGTAAACTAACAGGATATGAATATCCAACAAATCAATTTTGATATCACAACAAATTACCTCTTTCTCAGTCCAAGCATCCGTATATGTCTCTCAAAAATTAAATCATACCTGCCAGAATAGAGAAAAGAAAGATGAGTATAGCTTGTCACTGTTGTCAATATGGATTCTTTTATTTTCTCAAGGATTGGGTTAGGAACTTCAAAACTTAAGAAAATTTTAGACTTCTTTAAAGAAAGGTTTAGAATTTTAATATTCATTTCAAAATTCAAAGGTTTTAGTGTGCTCTTAAAGAAAAATGAAAAAAATAAAAAAATATTCAATAGACAGTGTTCATTCAAAATTATACTCATTAGCCAGGAATAATCAGTTGGTATAAGAAAATTGTTCTTGATGAGTACATGAATATTGCTCTTGTAAGTGCAACTAGTGCCTGCCGCATGACTCGTATTTAATGAATGCCCAAGGTTTCTATTCTCTAGGCCTCAATCCCCATATTCCTCTCCATAACTTCAGTAACTTACTCTGATTCATGGAAATCAAGAAAAACCCAAACCCTAAAATTTAAATTTTTTCTCAAAATTCAGCACCAATATCAAAAGTAATAGCATTATCAGAGGTAAAATTGTAATCCGAAGCCCTAAAATCAGAAACTAAACTTACAAAATGATCTAAAAACAAAACATAATATGCCAACTAAAATAATATCCCAAATCAAACCCTAACAAAATCGATTGAGAGAGACAAACCCTAACAAAATTAAATCCTAAAAAAATTAAAGCAGAGGCAATAATTTCCATATGTATACATAAAATAAATGCAAATTATATTCTCAACCCTAACAAAATTAACCTACTAAGATATTAGAAAACTCACTACCAGTGGGAAGAATCTTGAATCTCGATGGATGAGGGAGGCTTGGAGCACACACGAGAGAGAAAATACAGGGGAGCGCCGCACGATAGAGAGAACCCATGCACTGCGGGAGAGGTAACCTGGGGAGCGTCACGGGAGAGAAACACTCGTTTGGGGGTTTTTTTTGGAGGGTTTTGTTTAATAATTTTTTTTGGGTTATCATTTAATGAAAAAAATTATAAAGGTGGATTTCCCTACATAGCTATATGTCGCCCAACATAACTTACCTTTCTGCGGCATGAGCATGGCTGTCGCGGAACATATTACCTTTCTGCGACATTATCGATGTCACAATATGTAGAGAATATTTGGCGGGCCTTATTTTTTGTTTCCCTCCAATAAATTTTGGGCGGATTCCGCGACATACTAAAATTTATGTTGCCAATACATGTAAAAAATAGCTTTTGGAGACATAATAGACCCTATATCGCCAAAACATGTTACTAAAAATACAATTTCTTGTAGTATGTTGATTTAGTTCATCAAACTTGACATTAATTGATTCTTCGATGATCATGGTTCTTTTGTTGAAGACTCTGTACACTTTTCTCTTTGCCGCATAACCTAAAAAGATACCTTCATCTGCCTTTTCATCAAATTTACTCAAGTTGTCTTTAGTATTAAGAATAAAACATTTACAACCAAATATCTTGAAATATAAAACAGTGGGTGTTCTATCAAACCATAACTCATAGGGAGTCTTCTTCGATAAGGTCGAATCAGAACCCTATTGAGAATATAGCACGTTGTATTGATAGCTTCAGTCCAAAAGTATTTAGGTAGACTAAACTGGTTCAACATTACTCTAGCCATTTCAGATAGAGTCCTGTTCTTACGTTCTACAACTCAATTTGTTGTGGAGTCCTAGGACAGGAAAACTTATAGAAATAACCGTGTGTCACAGAATTGCTTGAACTCTGCATTCTCAAATTCGTCGCCATGATCACTACGAATACAAGTAATCATAAACCTTTTTCATTCTGTACTTTCTTACAAAAGGTGACAAATTCTGACAAAGCATCGTTCTTGCGTACAAGAAAATATACCCATGTGTACCTAGAGAAATCATCTACAATGACAAATGCATATAACTTACCACCTAGTCTAGCAATTCTATTAGGTCCAAATAAGTCCATATGCAACAATTGTAGAGGTCTAATGGTACTTACAACATTCTTGGATTTAACGACGGATCGGGTAGCTTTGTTCTTTTTACATTCGCTACATACCATATCCTTCTTGAAAGATATGTCCGGTAAGCCGCGTACCAACTTCTTTGTGGATAGTTTTAAAATTGTGTCCATGTTTGCATGACCGAGTCGTATATTCCATAGTTGACTTGCAATGCTCTTGGCCATCAAGCATCTACCTGCTTTTTTAGCATCTTCTAACAAATAAACATATATGTTTTCTTCCCTGATACCATCAAAGATAGTACTACCAGTTGAGCTATCAACTATAGTACATTTGTCTTTTACGAAGTTAATTCCATAACCGTGATCAGCTAAATGGTTTATGCTGAGCAGCTTATTTTTAACTCGGTAACTAGACAGACATCTTTAATCACAGGATAGAGATCCTTACCAATGGCACCGATACCGATTATGTACCCTCTTAAATTATTACCAAAGGAGACGTATCCTTTTTATTCTTTTTTGATAGTATTATGAATAATGATGCATCACCGGTCATGTGCCGTGAGCAACCGCTGTCGAGAATCCATTTGCTTCTAGCATGTGAAGGACGTTCCACCTATAAAACAGTTTACAGATGAAACTCTTGGTACCCATTTCTTGTAGGATCCTGACATGTTAGTTTTTGGTATCCATGCATAAACATTTAAATCTACTAACTTTCTGATTCTATATGCAGAGGATATATGACCAATGAGGCCACAATAATAACATTTTGCGTGTTGATTGTTGAAAGTAGTGTGAGATGCATGATTGGTAGATTTTGGTTTTCTAGTATAGAAAAATGCACCTACTAGTCTTCTTGGGCATAGGTTTGGTATGGTTTGGTCAGACAGTGTTTGGTTTGGGTGTGTTCCGATGATTCGATAATTGACACGTGTTAGAATAGGAAGAAGCAACTTCAGGCCATTTTCCTAAACTAATTTCTAATTTTTTAGAGGTGTCATATAATTTAGTATAGTCAGATGTAAGTGTTTCAATTCTGACTTGTGCACACTGGAGATTCTTTTTCTCCTTAGATAGGTCTTCCTTTATCTGGATGATAGTTTGGTCTTTTTCTTCGGATAACTTGATAGTTTCGTGTAACAACTTAATAAAGGATAGCTCACCAGACTCAATAGAAGAATCATTATTTCTAAAATCAGCTAGTTGGTCGATAAGTCTTCCTATCTCACCTTTGTACTCTTTAAGTTCCTTCTTAGAGGTTTCATATTTACTATGCAGTTTCCTGTAGTTATTTAACAGGTCACTAAAAGCCTCTCCTAGTTGCTCAAAGGTGAAATCATCATAAGGATCAAACAGAGGATTAGTAGTTACCTGATTGCAAGCCATGAAGCATACATTTGCAGCGTCATTCGATTGTTCATCTTCTGAATCGCTGGCTTCGCTCTCATGCCATATGCTTGTATTGGCGTACTTCTTTGATGTAGATCTCTTCAGGTAGCCTTTGTCATATTTGCTGCTTTTTTTTGTTGATGATGATGCTGTTGGACAATCTTTCTTCATATGTCCTTTATTCTCATATCCGTAGCAAATAGGATCTTCCTCATTGTTGTTGCTGTTGTTGTCTTTTGTTCTCCTGTTGAATCTCATGAACTTCTTGAATTTTCTTACCAGAAGAGCTTGATCTTCAGAGTCAGAGTCAATGTCGTCGGAATCATCTTCGACAGTTCTTCTATGTTGAGCCTTCAAAGCGATCAACTTCTCTGACTTCTCCTTTGGTGTAGCATCTTCAAAGTCTTGAAGTTCCAACTCGTGAGTGGGTAGCTTACCGATGAGTGTTTTCAGAGACATTGTTGAGAAGTTATTTCCTTCAATGATTGTTATAGCCTTTGGAATCCAGATCTTTGTGAGAGCTCGTAGAAGTTTAGGAATCTTCTCATGGTTACTGTATTTCTTGCCTAATAAAGACAAAGGATTTATAATATCCAAGAATCTCGTATACATTTGAGTGACGGATTCATTTGACTTCATCTTGAACGCCTCGTACTCTTGAGTAAGTCCGCTGATCTTTGACTACTTGACTTGTGTTGTTCCTTCGTGGGTTACTTCGAGAAGTTTCCACACTTCATTTGATGTTGTGCAAGTCGACACCCTATTAAATTTAGTTCTGTCTAAAGTACAAAATAAAGCGTTAATAGTACGTTCGTCAAGACTGACCTTTTTTTTCATTCTCAGTATATTTATCATGTGGTTTATCAACAAAAACTTCCTCAACAGTAATACGAGGAGGCTTTTTGTAGCCATCAATAACTATAGACCATAAGTCAAAATCAAGAGATTTTAAGAAGAAACTCATTCGTATTTTCCATAAGTGTAGTTTGTGCCGTCAAACAGTGGAGGTCTGTTTCTGGCTTGGCCTTCACTTGTGAATTTTACAGTTGCCATGTATAATGCTGTGATATATAACAATTAAATATAACTGCAGTTTTACCCTGCTTTACCTGTACAACCCGCTCTGATACCAATTTTAGGAACGAAGTCGTAAAGTAGAATACTCTAGGGTGGTGAATAGAGTAGGCAGCAGAATATTGCTAATTAAAAACTTGTTAGCATTTAGATCACAGAAATAAAATCAATAATCACAAAGTAATAACTGTAAAGAAAGGAGATCAGAAGGCAAACGCAAACACAACAATTTATACTGGTTTCCCTTTTATGAGGACTAGTCCAGTCGAAAGAACTCTATCTTCCAGTTGAATCTACTATTGGAAAATCCTGTATGTTTTTATACGAAGTACTTACAACTTCTACAGACGCGAGCTTTGATACGAAGAACTTGACCAACTTTAGTTTTGAAGAGTCTTTCTTCAATCAAGCCTCTGATTACAATTTCTCTGAAATCTTCTAAACCGCACCGTACCGACAAATTGACTAAAGAATTGTAACTGGCTTAAGATTTGAAAATAAAAGCTTTTTAGAAAACTCTTTGGAAGAAACGTAAGCTTTAGAAGAGAGGAGATGAAAGTGAATTGGTGATTTTAAATGATCAGAAATCCTCTCTATTTATAGTTTTCTAAAGCAGAACTCTGGCAGAATTCGGACAGAACTCTATGTAATAATCCACAACTGAAGGAAGACCAAGTTCAAAAACCAACGTTCACATAACGTTCACCTTGGCCGAACTCTGGCCGAGTTCTATCAGGGTTGGTCAGGAATATTTTTAGAAAATAATTTTGGGGCTTTTTGAAATCCTTCAGAAGCTTTTGTAAATAAGAGATGCTTTTCTGTGAGCACCCTGAATTTCGGGTTGATTTTTTTTAAATTTTTTTGATTGAATTAGTTTCAATAAATTATTCTGTTTAATTATCTTTAAGTGTAATTTTCCGTGCCTTTGATATTTGGAGTGTCAGGAATGTTCATCTCTGAAAACTTTCTTCATGAGTTTTGTAGTAGACAGGATTACCTTCATTTTGGTATATAGTGTCCCACTAAAACTTGTTCCCTTGTACTCTTTTTGCTTCGCACAACTTTGGATCGAATTAGACCATTTGATCATTAATTAATTTTCCCACTCTTTTCCTTGATCATTATTAGCACGTTACCGTGACTTTTTTTAGGAGCACAAGACCAGTCATTTTCTTGAAACCAACTTATCATCCGTGATCTACTCGAGATGCTCTTCATCCATGACCTTCGTGTCCCACTCAGACACACCATCTTGTGCTTCGATTGCTTCGCACAACTTTTGGGTCAATTTAGGCCAATTAATTATTCACCGTAATTTGTGACTTGACTTCTAATTTAATTTCAGGACCCGACATCGGTCCAACCTAGACGACCCCAAATATGGACATAGCCCACATTGAGCCTACTACCCGCATGACACTTGTGTCCCATTATTGGAATTTCCACGTGCTACTTATTTACCCATGATCATCAACACCTATTTAAATTCGATTATTTTCCATGCCCGATTCTGATCCAACCCGGCTCCACTGAATCCAACCCCAGCTTCATATTTCCCTCTCCATGACGCCCTTATTTTCTTGTCCAAAAATAATATTCAATACCTAGTTTTCTACTTCAAACATTGAGTGTAAATTCCATTAATTTTAAATTCCAAAAAATAAATCCAATTCCCTATTAATCCTAGCCCTAGATTTCCCCCTCATTCAATCCTCACTATTAAATTTCCCCATTCCTTTAGCAGCCAACATGGTCGGACCTAACTTTTAGGGATAGCCACACTCTCTCTCTTCCTTTTTTCTAACACACATAAACTACTATTATTTCACACACACACACACCAGCCACCATCTCCATACAAAACACCACCACCATCACACAGCAGTAGACCAACACCCCCTCCACGTTTGCCGTACCTCCGCCGGGCCAGGCAGGTCGTGCAGTCGCACAGCACAGCACAGCAGCAGCGTACAGCAGCTTGCGCGCATCAGCCGGCCGTACTTGGCCGCGCGTGTGCGGGCGTGGCCGCCGCCAGCGTAGCTGCCGTTGTCGGCGTGGCCGACCCCACTTGGACGGGCACACCCCCAGGACAGGCCCTATGGCGAGTCCCTACGTCCCCGACGTGAGAAACGTCCGATTTGTGCGTTTGGCACGGGTTCCTGTCGTGACGAGCCCGAAAACGAAGCTGAAATGCTGCCCCATCGCAGAAATTTTGTGCACAAATTTTAAGAAATTCGATCATTGGATCGGTAATTTCTTTGCTCCATCACGATCTCGATATATCCACCTTCACTCCTGTCAATTTTCGTCCGCTAATTTTATCGTTTGATGCATCAAAACCGGCCACCAAGTTGACCGTTTAAATTGTATAAATTTTGGACAGTTTTGCGGAGCCAACTTCGTCAGCTTGTACCTCCTCCACCGCAGCTCCATTTGGTGCTACCAGTTCCTGTGTGAAGCTGGTATAACCCTCTTACTACCCCTCCAGTTTCATTTTATTGTGAGCTTGTATGATTGGTTGAATTCGACGCCAAAGTTGGCCGTCCGAATTCGTAATTTCTAACTTGTAAAATTCCATTTTTGAACACGGGGCTCCAGATTTCATTTCTGACACCACCAGGAGACTCGTGGCGTCGTTCTGGCATATTTTCATAAAATTTATTAGATTTGGAGGACGTGGGCCCTGGCATGCATTTCGGTGCAAAGTGGGTCCCACAGTCCGGGTCAACGGGACTTTTTGACGCCGCTCATCGAAATCCAATTTCGGATATACCGTTGAGTTCGTATCGTCAGTCTGGATTCGTTGACATATAATTTGCTAGGTTTTAGTGGACATTGGATCTGGCACATTTTTTGGTGCAAGTCGGATACCAATATCCGGGTCAACAGGTCATTTTAAGATCGGCTCATCGAAATCCAATTCCGGATATACTGTTGAGTTCGTATCGTCATTCTGGACTCGTTGACATATGTTTGCTGAGTTTTGAGAACATTGGCTCCGGTACGCATTTCCGTACAAACAAAAATTCTAATATTCTGGTCAACGGACCAAATTGAGATCGGGTCAACGGAATCCAATTCTGGATATACCGTTGGGTTCATATCGTCATTCTGGTTTCGTGGACATATAATTTGTATTTTTGTAGACTCATTTTCTTACACATTTTTCGGTGCAAAACGGCTCCAACACGGATACCGTTTTTGATCCAAAATTACCTTTTTGCCCTTGTGTCCAAATTGGACCGACGTGTAGGCTACCATAGCTAATTTGACCATTCTGGACACGTTGGCAATGTTTATTTCATCATTCGGCAATGTTTGTTAATAATTTC
>JANAVB010010681.1:0-34338 GCA_029216955.1 Iris pallida
ATGATTTAAGAATGGATAAGATCAAGATACAGAGGAGTCGAACTACACTTTAGAAGTTATATACAATACTATATACAATATATATTATGCCTATACCTCAAGCAAGATACTACTAGTACTAAATTACCAATAGTTCTTCTAAGCTATATTTGTATCTATGCTAATTCCACAAAGACAGTATCCATTATAAAATATTAGATAATTATTAGATTTTGACTAGAAGATCCATATTCCTTTTCTATCCCCAGTTTATATAATATTTAGATAAATCTAAATGCCAGGTTTACTAAGGGTACAAAGTTCAAGATCCTTAAGGAACTTTCTACAATCCTTCACTAGGCTACTCTAGTAAGAACACTTGTCTAATTCTCTATAATTTACTTGACCTAAGTTTTCGAGCCACATCTATCCTTATACTACCCATGACTTCCCAATATTATCTACATCCTTAACGGTAGTCATAGATTAGGATTTTTAAATATATGGAATCACTATAGAAATATATATTAAGAAAGAATTTATAGGATAAGTAAAATGGATCATAGTCTAACACATAAAACCTGTAGGGTATTCCCTAACCTAAGGTTCTTGTAGACTATTCCTAAGAACAAGTCTTAGGTTTATAGCTTAACCTATATAGGTCTCCTTAAAAGTATGACCTTAATCCTATCCTAAGTTTTCTATTTTTCGTGACCTGCATCCTATCCTAGATTTTTCATTCTTTATGGACCTGCATGGGCCACCACTAAAAGATATGTCACGCCCCGCTCCCAGAATACGGCGAGTCGAGTACGTAACAGCATCCCCAGGCTACGCGACATACGAATACTCCAGTACCCATATTCGCGATTGTCGCCCGTAAGGTTCTAGGATAGGTTTATTTCAGGTCATAACTTACAAAATAAAATTAATATTATTCAAAGGACATTCTGAAACTATAAATTTGAGATACATTATTCTATCCAATACAACTATTAACCCAATATTATTATATATTTATATACCTGAATTGATGATAAGAAGATATGATTTCATTATGATTGCCTTCAATCAACACATCTCGTTCTTGTTCTCCAGCTTCTCTCCAATGTACAATAGTAGCTCCTTGGTCTACAAATCTAATGAACAATACTAGGTCGTCAAACGACATGCAAGCCCTCAGTCAAAGACGAGTAAATAAAATAAATAAATTGAGAATCTCTGAGATGATCGGATTCTCGGAATTCCAAAGTAAAAAGATTAAGAAATTAATTCAGAGGGATTATAATGTTAACTTAAAATATGACTCTGACTAGATCTTGTTCTAGTGAATTTCCTCAGTGTTCGTCTTACGACTAAATCCTAAAAATTCATAAATAACGACTACCGTCACAATCACAACAACTTAAATTCACTACCACAATCATAGTCAAGTTTCCTATATGATGATGCAGTTTATAGAACACATTTGGATCACGATCATTCTCTATTTTCTCGACAATAATCCCATTTACCCGGGACCAGGTGGTGTCTGTATTGGGTACGGTGTCTTAGATCCGACCCCTTCGGTGGAGCAACCCTCAACACGGGTACCACGCAATATATAAACCCCGGATACGTCAACCCCTTCGGTGGAGCAACTCTCGACACCAGGAAATCACATACAGTTCATATATCTATAACAAGACTATAAAAAGGATAGGAGTATTTCATTTTTACCTTGGCCAATATATATATATATATATATATATATATATATATATATATATATATATATATATATATATATATATATATATATATATATATATATATACCTTAATGTTAGCAATCCACGAACTTGCAATATTTACTACAAAATCAAACTAAACAAGGATATTAGAGTACCATAATTTATAACAAATTCAAAAGTCAAGAATTTAACATAAACAATTTATTTATCTCCAAACACGAATTTATTCAAGTAACTTATTCGTAAGATATTGATCATTCTATAGTTTAGAACGAAAATTCCTAAACAGAATACTGGTTCTAGTTTGGTGTAGGTAGTGCTATAATAAATGAAAATCGAACCTTGCAACGCATACTTTACTTATTTGATGAATTATAAATCTTAAGCCAAAATTTGCTAAAATATCCATTTGGACTGATGCACTTAAGCCTACCTATAGTATGGGTACTTAACCAATTTGTGTTGTATTTCCATTTTATAAAAATTATCATAAAAAGCATTCTAAATCATGCCAATGCTGAATTTAAAAATAAATTGCCAAAATACTCCACTTTTGGACTGATACGCCTAAGAAGCTCTATACCATTGATATCTAACTTATTGTACTAAGTATTCCTTATCCAAAGTTGACATACATGCTTTTCTATACCATACACATGCTGAATTTTTTTGTTTAGATAGGTCTCAATCATCCAAACATCCCATTTGACCGATACGCCTTTGAAATCATTAATCTAAAGACGCACTTACTTAGATGCTAGGTTTTATTAATCTAAAACCTTCTATGAAACATTTTAGAGCTAATTTTATACTGAACTTAAATTAATTTAAACCTTTTGAACTGTAACAACCCAATTTCAGACCATTATGGTCAATTCCGAGTAGTTGAAAATTCTCCTAATAAATTCATTAGGATTCCTTCCTTGGAATTTCTAGAACTTCACATTTCTAGAGTGGTTTATTAAGTGAGGATTCTGAATTTTGGTTAGAGACCCATATTGGAGACCGAAACAACCTTACATACTATTTTCACATATCCAACTCTATACCTTAAATCCATATAGGACACAAGTTCGGATATATATATATAATTCCTATGTTTCAAATAAAGTGTAAAATTATTTCTATGATATCGAATCGTGTAGGACATACTCGTATAAAATTATTTTACATATACATATATACTCATAGACATGAATGATAAATATTACATATTTTAATTCAACTTAATACACCGACTCGACACAAAGAAGTATCATTGTGTCCCATCTATGTCCTGGTATCATGTCGATGCATCCGAAATACTACCAATAATATGTCTGTAGTTACTTTCAAATACAACCATTTCAACGTATCTGAATCACGACCGATTCGCGTGTCCAGACTATCTTTCCTAATAGATCGTATCCACATGTCCGTATCACAGCTAATACACGTGTCCGAGTCATATCTTCAAGACATATATATGTATTCCAGATTTGTACATATAAGGAATTAAATCCAAACAAAATGTGACAATAGGCAAAATGGAATCAAGTAAAAGAGATGGGAGAGGGCTTGCCTGTGAAATTTGGGAATTTCGGTTTTGCTCCATCTTCTCCAACTTCTTTTTTACTCCTTCAATTTTTCTTTTTCTTTTTTGAAGAAAAAAGGGTTAGGGTTTAGTTTGAAGATGGTGGTGGTGATAGAGGTGAAGATGATGGTGGTGATAGAGGGGGCCGACGGCCGTAGGCGGAGCAGGCGGCCAGGAAGGCCGGCGGTGAGGGGGTCGGTCGGCCGGCCAGAGGCGCGCAACGTCGGATGCGGTGGCCGGAAGCAGTAGTAGAAGAGGGGAATGAGTGATGGTGTTGGGGATGCTTTTGTCTTGGATAGAAAGAAAGGAGAAGAAGAGAATGAGGATGGTTGTAGAGAAGGAAAATATATGGGTTAATATGTGGTGATGAAGGAAAATATTGGGACTTGGGAGTAAAGGAAAAGATGATAACAGCAGCTTCAATTGGCTTTTTCTAAGGGCACCACACAAATTACTAGGGGCTATCCCAAAAATGTTTAAAAATATTACAAGTTTGCCATCAATTTTTTTACTTGGGGCTAGCCCAAAGAATGGTATAAATACCAACTTTATTTCATTTCCTCTCTTCCTCTTCCTCTTCCTCTTCCTCTTCCTCTACTCTTTCTCCCTCTACTCTTTTCTTCTCCTCCTCCACATTTCTAGGTCATAAAATTCTAAACCCTAGCCCAAATTTTTCTCCAAATTTTTCTAGAATAGTACCTTGACATCAGTGGGCTGGAAGTAAATGAAGAGAAAATAGCCAATCACAATCCCAATAAAGATTTCAACTCCGAATCCAACAAAATCCTGCACAAAGCTCAACAAACCCATCTCCTCCATTGCCGCCTCTCCAAGAATCAGAAGAAAATCACCACCACAACAACAAGAAAATAAAATACTAATTTTCCACCCAAAGAAAATAATAGTTATTTTGGGAAACTTAAAAGTTCTAAAACGGAGGTCAAACATCATTTTTTGCGATTCTAAAATTTCGGAAGACCGTCTAATGAAAAAACTGTTAATCTCGGGCTCCTCGAAGATACGCTCATTTTGTGATAAATCGGACCTCGTTTCGACCTCCCAGTCAAAAGTTATGACCCTTCAAAGTTTCAACTAACCATAAAATGTAGGAGAATGATTATTCTCCGTGTTAGAACACGAAGAATGTTAATTTCGCATGAGCATGGCCATTCTCCGTGTTAGAACGTAGGAGAATGGTCATTCTCCGTGTAATTTAGGACTGCCAGGGGGTGGCAGTCCTATTTGTAAGTCTCTGTGATGAGAGTTTTGAAACTCTCTATCACAGAGAGTTTCAATTAGGACTGCCACCCCCTGGCAGTCCTATACAAAATGAGGACTGTTATGGTGCTGGCAGTCGTAATTGAAACTTGTTGTTACAGCAAGTATCAATTAGGACTGCCAGCACCCTGGCAGTCCTACACTTAAGTAGGACTGCCAGGGTGCTGGCAGTCCTATTTATAAGTCTCTGTGATAGATTTTTAGTTTGAGAAGCTCATCACAGAATTTTATAAATAGGACTGCCACCCCCTGGCAGTCCTACACTTATGTAGGACTGCCAGGGTGGTGGCAGTCCTATTTATAAAATTTTATGACAGAGAGTTTCAGTTTTCCTTAAGGACTGCCATGTTCCTAGCAGTTCATCATTCTTTCAGGACTGCAGAAGAGATGGCAGTCCTGTTTTATAAAAGGACTGTCAGGCTTCCTGCAGTCCTGTTTTATAATTGGACTGCCTAGAACATGGCAGTCCACTTTGGCAGTAGGACTGCCCGTTCTTCGGCAGTCCTCAGAGATAACGCCCACGAGCAGCAGCCGAACGGCCATTTCGTGTTCTAGGGTTAGGTTTAAACGAAAAAATTGAGATTTTCTGAGTTCGAAAAATACTTTGACAAACAAAAAATTGTTCTAACCTAATTTATCATAAAAATGTAGAAGAAAACTAGGATTAGAAGTTTGGATTGGAGTTGGGAGAATGAGAGTAGGGTTTTGGAGAGAGAATTTTTATGAAAATGAAATAAAAGAGAGGGTTTGGGAGGGGGGTGGGATAGCCCCAAGTAATTTTCGGGACGTCCCCAGTAAAAGTTTCTCAAACCTGGGCTGTCTCCTAGTAAGTGATAGCCCCTAGTAATTTGTGTGGTGCCCTTAGAAAAAGCTCTTAAATTTATTGATGAGTCATTGTGAGGCTTTGTTAGGGAGAGAGAGAGGCGGTGGAGGTGAAAGGGGCTGCTCCTCTCTCTCTATTTTTTTTTTGTTCCAAGCATATTGATAAAGAGTGAAAAAAAAATATATTTCTATACTTGACACCCATGCATCATGGCACATAGATGCATGAGGTGTCCAAATAATTTAAAATTTTGCCAACTTCTCCTAGGGCCTATTTGCGAATAAAAATGTAAATAGTTAAATAGAATTAATAACCATTCTCAACAAGAAAAAAAAATTATAATCAGTATGAAGAATAATTGTAATTGAATATTTGTTGGAAAAGAAAATAAATATATATTTATAAAATCACCATACCGTATTCTAGAATACGATACGACTATTACAGTGTTGTTTGTATATTTTCAATTAAGTAGAAATTTGATAAAATGTTGTTCCCTCTCCTTTCAAGTAGCAGAAAATAAAAACTATTATTTGTTCTTTCCGATATATATATATATATATATATATATATATATATATATATATATATATATATCCGCGCACAAGTACGTGGCCACTGCCACCCAGCCGGCTTGTGCGGTAGGGAGGGCTAGATCCCGGGTCTCGGGTCTCCCTGCCGAGAGCCCCCCTCCTGCTACTTGCGCTAGAAAAAGTGTCACGACCCGCACCCGGATATACGGGTACGAATACGTGGGCCACGCCCAGCCTACGCCGCGGTATCGATGGTAGAACGCTGTCAAGTATACTATACTAACTACAGCATCTAAGAATCCATAACTAGAAATGTACCCATGTCACATCACGAAAACTAAGGAAGATAAGACAAGAAATAATAACAATATCACTAGAACAACTAGAATCTACAATAATCATAAGACATGAAAGATAAAGAAGGAACAGCAAGACTAACTAAGGATAACTACCAGGCAACTCCCATAGAAGAATAGTGAGATCCACCTCAGCTAGCAACATCATGAAGTCCAATAATGAGGGCACAACTACTCCTAAAATTTGTCAACATATCCGGTCAGGATGGAACGAGTACATATATCTCATAACAGATCTCAAGATAGAATAAAAGCTATAAGACTGTAAATAGAGCATATACAATGAATCATGGAGTGTACATGTATGTATCATGGCATTGTAAGTTGTAGAGCTAAGCTAGAACAAGAAAGTAGAACTGAAATCATGGTATGTACACAAATCAAGGTAAGCCATATGTCCAATATGTGTGAGTAGTAGTTTCAGCTTATGATCGGCTTGGGTACCTGTCAAGAATCGGCCTGGCAAGTCATAAGTGCGGTATATGACTCACACTGTTCGGGAATCGGAATGGATCTGATCACAGGCATACGCTACTACTCCCCCTACCCCAACTGGTAGAATGGATCCAAACAGGACACGTCACTGCACGGGATTCTAATGAGAAGGTCGCGAACCTTCTCTAGAATCAGTGACCACATATCGAGCAAGAGCTACAAGGGAGCTTGCACAATACATCCCAACCTAAGAAGGAGAAACATCTCTCGTCGGGATCCAAGAATACCAATCCGTGTGAACCATGTGTCAGGTATAAGCATATCAACACTAAGTACATGAATCATAACAGTTATCATAAATTGGGAATAAGTTATCAGAGAATGTACTCGCCTGGGGTCCTGCTGTCAATATGAATCAGGGTTCAGAGTAAAGCCACAGACCTAAAGATGAAATAATACAAGAGCTGATCAGGGTCAAAAGATATACTAAACATCTAGGTCAAACTAAGACAAACTGGGTCAAGGTTGACGTACAGTTGATTTTGGTCAACTGGTCCACTCCGGTCAACTCTGGTCAACTCTAAGTCTAATCTAGGTCAAATAGGTCAATTGTTGACTTACAGTTGACTTTGGTCAACTGGTCAACTCTGGTCAACCCTAGGTCAACTCTAGGTCAAACTTGACTAACGTTGACTAACAGTTGACTTTGGGTCAACTGGTCAACTTCGGTCCAGTTCTAGTCAATTTTAGGCTACGGTTGACTTCCGGTTGACTTGGTCAAAATAGTCAACTGTGGTCAACCAGGGTCAAAACTAGTCTAACCTAGGTCAAATGTTGACTCTACTTCGACGTCTAGTCAAAATAGTCAACCATGGTCAAGCTAGTCCCTATAAACATCTACAAGGTCAACTTATGAATTTCAGTGATTTAGAAATCACTGAAATCGACGGGTCTCTAAAACAACCAAAAGGAGAAAATATTATAATAATAGGATGACACAAAAAGGAAAGAAATCTACAGATGTTGTCGGATGATGAAACTAACATCACCAACGTGTCCAGAATGGTCAAATCAGCTAGGATAGCCTGTCCAAAAGTCCAATTTGGACACAGGAGCAAAACGGTTATTTCGGGCCAAAATAATGTCCGCCGTTGGACACACTTTGCACCAAAAAATGTGCCGAAATAAAAGTGCACAAAATCTAACAAATTATATGTCCACGAATCCAGAATGACGATACGAACCCAACGGTATATCCAGAATTGGATTCCGTTGACCCGATCTCAAATTGGTCCGTTGACCGGGACATTGAAATCCGATTTGCACGAAAAAACGGGTCAGAGCCAATGTCCTCAAAACTCAGCAAATTATATGTCAACGAGTCCAGAATGACGATACGAACTCAACGGTATATCCGGAATTGGATTCCGATGAGCCGAACTCAAAATGACACGTTGACCCGGATATTGGTATCCGACTTGTACCGAAATGCGTGCCGAAACCAATGTCCACTAAAACCTAGCAAATTATATGTCACCGAGTCCAGAATGACGATACGAACTCAACGGTATATCCAGAATTGGATTCCGATGAGCCGGCATCAAAAAGTCCCGTTGACTCAGAAAGTGGGACCCGCTTTGCACCGAAATACGTGTCAGGGCCCACATTCTCCAAATCAAGCAAACTTTATATGAAAACATACCAGAACGATGCCACGAGTCTACTGGTGGTGTCAGAATTTTAATCCGGAGTCCCGGGTTCAAAAATAGAATTTTACAAGTGCAACACTAAGAATTCGAACGGCCAACTTTGGCGTCGAATTCGACCGACCTAACAAGCTCAAACTGAAATGAAATCTAAAGGGGACAGGAAGAGGGTTATACCAGCTGTGCACCGAAACTGGTGGCGCGCCAACCGGAGCTACGATGGAGGAGATATGAGTCGACGAAGTCGGCTCCACAAAACTGTCCAAAAATAACACAATTTAAAGTGTCACTTGGTGGCCGGTTTTGATCTATCAAACGACAAAATTAACGGGTAAAATTTGAGAGGAGTGAAGGTGGATATACCGAGAATGAGACGGAGCAAAGAAATCGCTGATCCAACTGTCGGATTCTCCAGAAAATCGGTACGAAGTCGCTGCGACGAGGCGCCAATTCTGGACTTCGCGCGCGCGCGTCGACGGAATTTCGTTCAAAACGCACGAATCGTGTATGTGGCTCGTCGGGGAAGGAGACGCTGCCCCGGGGGTGGTCGCCGGAGCTGCGCGCGGCTAGGGGGGAGGTCGCCGGCGACGGCGACGGCCGCGGCAACGTGCGGCGCACGCGGCGGCGTGCGGCGCACGCGGCTGTTGTTGTGGCAGCTGCTGCCGCTGCTATTGCTGCCTGCTGCCGCTGCTGTTGCGGCCGTCCAGCGACGGCGATGCGTCCAGCAGCGTGGGCGGCGCCGGTGGGGGTGGCCGCGACGGCGGAGATGGTGTGGGGGTGTGATGGTTATGGTGATGGTGTGGATGTTGATGATAATGGTGATAGTGTGGTGATGATAAGGATGATGATGATAATTAAGAAGGAGAAGGAGAAATATGAATAAGAAGAAAAAATAGAGTAGGAGTGAAGAAGATGAAGGAAATGAAGAAGAAGGTGATGGGAAGGGGGGCTGCTCGCAGCTCGTACAGGAGAGGGAGGGGGTTTGCTTGTTATGATGGGAAAGGAGAGAGAGAGAGGGATTATATAATATATATATATATATATATATATATATATATATATATATATATATATATATATATATATATATATATATATATATTTATATGTGTGTATATATATTATATAAAGAGTGTGAGAGAGATATTAAAAGAGAGAGAGAAGGAAAGATATTAAGAGAGGGGGGTGCTGCTGTACGTGTAGGTAGAGAAGAAATGGGAAAGAGAGAGAAAAAGGAGAATAGGTGTGTGTGTTTAATATAGAAAGAGAGTGAGAGGGTGAGAATAGAGAGAGGGATGGGGGAGTCTAGATATTTTAGAAAGAGAGGAGAGAGGGGGTGTTCGGCCACATGGGTGAGGGGGTGTTGTCCTATGAGGTGGAGGAGGTGAGGTGTGTGTAGGTGTTATTAGGAGGAGAGAGAAATGAGAGTTTCATTATATATATATGTATATATATATATATATATATATATATATATATATATATATATATATATATATATATAAGAGAGGTAGAGATATTTTATAAAATAAAAGAATTATATTTTCGAGTAGGCAAAAATGGAAAAACACCAGTGGGGTGTATGGGCAGTCGTGACAGGGCCCACACTAAACTGGGTTGGGCATTGGGCCAAGTTTGGACAAAGTCGAAGCCAAGGTTTTAATTAATTAATAATTTAAACCAATTAAAATCAAGGATGGAATGGGAGCACAAGGGAGATCGAAATTGTGGCACGCAAGTGGCACCTGCATAGTAGGCTCAAAACAGGCCAGTGCCATATTTTGGGTCGACTGGATTGGACCGACGTCGGGCCCGGAAATTAAATTAGAAATTAAATCAGGTTTTACGGCAGATAATTAATTGGCCTAAATTGAACCGAAAGTTGTGCGAAGGAAATGGAGCACAAAATAGAGTGTCTGAGTGGGACACGAAGGTCAGGGGTGAAGAGCGTCTCGAGTAGATCAGGCATGACAAGTTGGTTTCAAGAAAATGACAGGTCTGGTGCTCCTAAATTAAAAGTCACGGTAACGCGCATATGATGATTAAGGAAAAGAGTAGGAATTCAATTAATAATTAAATGGTCTCATATTGACCCGAACTTGCGCGAAGCAAAAAGGATACAAGGGAACAAGTTCGAGTGGGGCACGATATATCAAAATGAAGATAATCTTGTCTACTACAAACTCCAAGAAGGAAGTTTCCAGAGACTGGCATCCCTGATGCTCTAGAATTCCAAGTCATGGTAAAGAGCATTAAATCAAATAATAACATCTGTTCAAAATAATTGATTTATAAAATTGAAAAAAAATAAGCCCAAAATTCAGGGGCTTACAATCCTACCCACCTTATAAAAATTTTGTCCTCGAAATTAAAGGTTGGTAGTGGGGTTAAAACATGATAGAAGATTTAGGCAATATTTTAGGCACGATTCAAGAATGACGAGTTTGCACGATGAAGAAAATCGATTTACAATTGTTCAGGCACGATGAGGGATTTGTGTAATGCCTGTGTTCGTATTACATATTTCTGGAATACGTGTACGTATTTTATTCTGTATTGCATGATTTCTTGTTTAGCTTGCATCTTGGCTTGGTTATTTCTTCGCTTGGTTCGGCTTGGCTCGGTTTTCTTTGGTTCAATATGAACCAATGTGAACCCCTACCTACCACCACCATTGTATTTATTAATCCATTCTCTCTATTCTCTCTCTTCATTACTCATGTCACGCCCCAGAACCAGAATACTGGAGAGCGGGGGCAGACATAGCCAGCTACGTATATTGAAATAGAATACATCTCAACTATACGGTCACGGCTGTCTAGATATGAGGGTTTACTACAAGCCAACAGTCTCTTAAGGTCAAGCCTATTGTCTCAATCTCAAGCAAGTAATATAATTACAAGATGTATGATCATTAAATATACAATAAAAAGCGTCCCAAATATTACATATCAGCTGATCATGAAGCTAGTCGTACAAAATGTTAGGACTAGCAAGAGTTTAAGTCATACATGATCAACCCTAGGATTTGTTAATCATGTTTAGAGCCCGTAGGCAGACAGAAAGTAAAAGTGCATCGAGCTAACAGGTACTCGTCGGCTAAACGCCTCAAAAGAATAAATTTACAATAGAGTGAGCGAAACAAAATAGAAAACCCACTCGTAGCCCGGGTTCCTTCTAGTCGCCACCATTGGGCTGGAAGCTTGGTAGATCCTCGGGAGCTGCTCCGAAATCTGGCCACACAAAACCAGCTGGGTCAACCCCAGAAAGAGCAAGTGCCACAAGGGGGCCACGAAATAAGAACAAAAGCCGGCATCAGCACAGAAAATCTAATATTAAAGCTAAAATTACGAAAATATGTCAGGATGATATACGATGAGATAATCATAGAACTATTCCGATAGCCAGGTTACAACCCGTAAACCAAACAAGGACCGGGGTTGTAACCTTTTATCTGAACAGAGCTTGGTTTCCCACCATTTATCGGCAAGATAATAATGCAAGAAATCAAGACAGGAAGCAATCTTGTACTGGATCAAGACATGACTAGACTGGTTATACCTCATTCAATCAATCACGGCCAAGCAGATCCTACGGCTTACTACTTCAACTAACTAGGGTTATCACAGGCCTAATTACTAACAAGATGCAGTGAGATTGTTCCACAGCCACAAGCCCTGCAGACCATCCAGGCTACCCAGGACGAAAGATTAGGGTTGAATTCAGGTGGGTACATCACCCAGGAGACAAATGTACCCTTAGGTGACTTAGAGGGTACAACACTCGACGGTGCGCTGGAAATGTGCCCTACTCGACGGCAGGCTACAGATCCCAAGAGCGCCCAGGTAACGGGATTGCCTGTAGCTGTGTCATCTCTTCATGACTACTGTGTTATTCTAGTTATTAACCTCAATCCATTTCAGTAGGTACTCCTGACCGTGGTACTCAGGAGTCCCCTCCTAGACATGATGCAAGACAGGACAAGTGGATTTAACAAGCAAGCAAGAAGAACCACCCACGGTGTCAAGGCATGTCAAGTTAGGTTATCGAGATAAATTATGTCAGGGTACTTGTCAGGAGTACGCCATGACGGGCCACTATCATGTCAGGTTGGTCATGTCAGGAGTGTACCACCACGGGTCACTGTCGTGTTATGCAAGTTCCTTGTCATACCGAGCCATGTACAATAGTCATTCCAAACATATTAAGTAAAAATCAAGTTCATGACAAAAGGCGTAAGGATATAAAATGGGCATGAAATATCTAATAAAATATCAATATATAGGGCTATAGAAAAGCCAAGCTAAAAGAAATAAAACCAAAACTCCAAGGGTCAAGGGTTAAACAAGGGGTCAGGGAAGCAGCATACGAAAAGTCACGCACGCTGAAAGAGCCGCGTACGTGAAAGTCACGCGCGCTACAGAGCAGTGTGCGTGAAAAGTCACGCACGCTCAAGAAGCAGTGTGCGTGAAAGTCACGCACGCTACAGGAAGCAGTGTACGTGAAAGTCACGCACGCTGAGGGCAGCGTAGGTAAAAAGTCACGCACGCTACAGGGAGCAGCTGCGTGAAAAGTCACGCACGCTCAAGGGAGCAGCTGCGTGAAAAGTCACGCACGCTAAAGAGAGCAGCTGCGTGAAAAGTCACGCACGCTCAAGAGAGCAGCTGCGTAAAAGTCACGCACGCTCAAGAGAGCAGCTGCGTGAAAGTCACGCACGCTCAAGGGAGCAGCTGCGTGAAAGTCACGCACGCTCAAGGGAGCAGCTGCGTGAAAAGTCACGCACGCTCAAGAGAGCAGCTGCGTGAAAAGTCACGCACGCTCAAGAGAGCAGGCTTCCAACAGGAAGCGTACTCAAGCCTGCGTACGCAGCGCTAAAGAGCGCACGTAGCTCAGTGTGCGTAGCTAAACAGCTCTGCACACTGCTCACTGTCTTCTTCAAACAGCAAGAACACATGGCTGAAACCAAAACTTCAAAAGTTCATAACTTGGCCATCCGAACCCCAAATCCGGATTTCCAAGGCTCCAACTGGAGTAAAACTGAAAGCTCTTCCACATAGAAACATCAAAACCCACAGAACTCCAACCAAAGTGGATCAAAACATACAAAATCCAAAAACAGGAGAACTTAGATCTACAACAATAGAGGCTCCAAATCACAAAAACCCAAGAACTAATGTTGATCTCCATGTCCTAAACTAGCAAATGGACTAAGAAAATATGGTTCTCATGTAGTGGCAAGATGCACTTGTCTAAGGATTGGGGAGTTGTGTGGAGGAAGAAGAAGAAGAAGAAGAAGAAATTAATGGTGGTTATGAAGAGAGAGAAGAGGTTGGTGGAGTTATAAAGAGGGTGTTGTGGTGTGTTGAGGGTGGAGTGTAGGGCTAGGGTGTTCCAACACATAAAACCAAACCAAACCGAACCAATGCCAAACCCAAATACGAGAAATATCGAAATCCCACAAGCTGAGAAAAATAAAAAAAATACATGCCAAAATCCAGATACGAATAAAAATACGAAATACGGGAAATACGGGAAATGAGGGTGACAACTCTACCCACCTTAAAAGAATTCCGTCCTCGGAATTTAATCAAGGAGCTAGAGATTGCCACGACAAGCTATACTAAGCACAGGTAAGCTACACTAAGCAGTTCAATCATACAATCATACAACGCAAGCAAGGAAGGGAAAACGTAAGGCATAAGAAAGACATTATACCTCACGAGTCAAACAGGTAGGGATATCGCGATCGGATGTCGTCCTCACGCTCCCACGTTGACTCACCCAAAGAGTGATGACCCCAAGCAACACGGACTAATTTAATAGTCTTGTTCTTGAGTATCTTTTCTCTCCGGTCCAATATAGACACGGGCCTCTCCTCATATGAAAGGTTGGTACCAACAACCAATTCTGAATGGTCTAGGATGTGGCTCGAATTCGGAATATATCGTCGTAATTGGGACACATGAAATACATTATGTACCTCACTTAGCGACGGCGGAAGAGCGAGACGATAGGATACATCTCCTACTCTCTCTAGAATATCGAACGGCCCTATATACCTAGGACTAAGCTTTTCCCGCACGCCGAAGCGAATGACGCCACGGTTAGGCGAGATCCTAAGGAATACATGGTCGCCGACAGCAAATTCTAAGGGACGCCGATGAGCATCGGCCCAATGGCGCTGGCGGTCCTGGGCAACTCGGAGGTGATCTCTGACCTTCCTGACCACTTCAACCGTCTGGGAAATCAATTCGGGTCTGAGCATCTGCCTCTCTCCAACATCGTTCCATGCTAGCGGGGATCTACACTTCCTGCCATAGAGAGCCTCGAAGGGTGCTATCTGGATACTGGCCTGATAACTGTTGTTGTACGAGAATTATACCAGGTACAGATGATTCTCCCATAAACCATCGAAGTCAAGGGTACAGGATCTCAACATATCTTCAAGGGTCTGGATTGTGCGCTCTGATTGTCCATCCGTCTGCGGGTGATAAGCTGAGCTGAACTGAAGGTGAGTCCCCAAACTCTTCTGCAAGCTGCGCCAAAAGTGTGATGTGAATCTGGAATCCCTGTCTGAGGTGATGCTGATTGGCACACCGTAAAGCCTGACGATCTGTCTGAGGTACATCTCCGCTAGCTGCGCCGTCGACTGTCCAACTTTGTATGGGAGAAAGTGTGCCACCTTGGTAAGCCTGTCCACAATTACCCAAATAGCATCTCTGCCGGCCGGAGATCTGGGCAATCCGGTCACGAATCCATGGTTATATGTTCCCATTTCTATTCTGGGATCGGTAAGGGTTGAAGAAGTCCAGCGGGCCTCTGATGTTCAGCTTTAACCTGTTGGCAAACCAAACACCGAGAGACAAACCGGGCTATCTCCCTCTTCATGCCATTCTACCAAAAATGCTGACGAATATCACGGTACATCTTCGTACCACCCGGAAGAATAGAATATTGTGAACTGTGGGCTTCTGCCATGACTTCCTGTCTGATATCTCCACTGGGTACACAAAGACGAGTGCCGTGCCAAAGTGTACCGTCTTCATGAATACATAACTCTGGCCTTCTTCCTGTTTCATACTCTGCTCTGAGTTGCTGGATCTTAGAATCTGTTGACTGCGCCATCCGGATCCTCTCAACTATGCTGGACTGAACCTGTAGACTGGCCATCAATGCCACACTGGTAGGAAGAACTACTTCAATTCCCATCTTCTGAAGATCTGCCAATAATTCTGGTTGCGCCGTCAGGAAATAAACTCCGGCACTCCTGCTCAATGCATCTGCTACAACGTTGGCCTTCCCGGGATGATACTGTAAATCCATATCATAATCCACCAATAGTTCGAGCCATCTTCTCTGCCGCATATTAAGGTCCTTCTGGGTGAAAACATACTTCAGGCTCTTATGATCAGTAAAGATCTCCACTCTATCTTCGTACAAGTAGTGTCTCCACAACTTCAAAGCAAACACTACCGCCGCCAATTCCAAGTCGTAGGTCGGGTAAT
The DNA here is from genome assembly GCA_029216955.1 of Iris pallida. Classification (NCBI taxonomy): domain Eukaryota; kingdom Viridiplantae; phylum Streptophyta; class Magnoliopsida; order Asparagales; family Iridaceae; genus Iris; species Iris pallida. The sequence goes on from JANAVB010010681.1 coordinate 15,921, forward strand.
TCTTCTCATGATTACGAAGTTGACATGACGCATAAGATATTACCTTCCCATGCTGCATCAAGACACACCCCAATCCTCTGCCTGAAGCGTCGCAATAAACTGTGAATCCTCCAGTCCCATCTGGAAGGGTGAGAATGGGAGCCGTTATCAAACCTCGCTTCAATTTCTCAAATGATTCCTGACACTCTGCTGTCCAAACAAACGGCATATCCTTGCGGGTCAACTGGGTCATCGATGCTGAAATCCTTGCAAAATCTGAAACGAACCGCCGGTAGTAGCCGGCCAATCCAAGGAAACTGCGAACCTCTGCCACTGAGCTGGGTACCGGCCATGACTCGATAGCCACAATCTTCTGGGGATCCACTTCCGCTCCTCCTCGGGTAATGATGTGACCCAAGTATAAAATGCGATCGAGCCAGAACTCGCATTTACTGAACTTGGCGTATAACTGATGCTCCCTAAGCGTCTGAAGGACGACTCTGAGATGCTGCTCATGCTCTGCTTCACTCTTACTGTAGACCAGAATGTCATCTAGGAACACGATCACAAATTGGTCCAAGTAAGGCATGAAAATGCGATTCATGAGGTCCATGAATACGGCCGGCGCATTGGTCGCTCCAAAGGGCATAACAAGGAACTCCCAATGCCCATACCTCGATCTGAATGCTGTCTTCGGGATGTCCTGCTCTCTGACTCTGATCTGGTGGTATCCCGACAGCAAGTCGATCTTCGAGAACACTGAAGCCCCTCTGAGCTGATCAAACAAGTCATCTATCCTCGGAAGAGGGTATCTGTTCTTGATTGTCACCGAATTCAAGGTACGATAATCAACACATAGCCTGGACGTACCATCCTTCTTTTCACAAGAAGCATCGGGGCTCCCCAAGGCGATCCACTTGCACGGATGAATCCCTTGGTCCTCAGTTCTTCAATCATCTTGTAAAAAATCTCCAACTCTGAAGGCGCCATCCTATAGACTCGCTCTGATACTGGTGCTGTCCCGGGAAACAAGTCTATAGTGAACTCAATCTCCCGCTCTGGCGGCATCCCTGGAAGCTCCTCTGGAAAGACATCTGGAAACTCATCAACTATCCGGGGTAACTGTACTGCTGCTACTGCCATCCGCATTGCTGGGGAAGATGGCTCTACTGCGCCTCTGGAAAACAAAAACTCTGGCTCCCCGGGGATACTAAAGACAACTCTGCCAATATGGCAGTCTATCCTAGCATACTGGTTCCTCAACCAATCCATGCCTAGGACTACATCATAGTCTGCCATAGGAAACTCTATAAATCTAGCGGGAAAACTCCCTACCGCTAACTACGATCCGACACGAGAAAAACACTCGATCTACTTCCACAAGACCATTACCAGTAAGTATATTGAGCCTCACTGATAATGACTCGGGCTCCAATCCTATTCGTGTCACAAATCGTGCAGACATGAATGAATGCGATGCACCAGAATCAAATAATACAGACGCTGGAAAGGAGTTGACGAGAATAGTACCTGCCACAACCTCACCTGGTGCAACTTCTTCCATAGCCATCATCATGGCCTGACCTTGTCCTCTGGCTGCTGGTCCCCTCTGCTGGAAACCTCTCTGCCTATTCTGGGTCTGAGCTTGGGCTTGTGCATACTGCTGGGGGTGCTGCTGCTGGAATGCCTGAGACTGAGGCTGCAAGGGCCTCGAAGGCTGATACTGCTGCTGCTGAACTGGGGCTGGGGCCGGTCCTCTCACCGAAGAGCTAGAAGGGTTGGATGCTGACGAACTACCTCTGTTCGGGCAAGCCCCAACCCTATGATCTGCTGCTCCACAAGCCAGGCACAATCCCTGCGCCCTGCGACAGTCTGCCATCACATGCCCAGGCTTCCCGCAATGAGAAATCCCATTGCGGAATTCTGCTTCTGCTTCTGCTGCTGCGGGTATGTCGGGGTCGAATGCTGAACCGACGTTACTGAGGCCGCCCGCCTCGGAGTTCCAATGGTCAATCCCCTAGCTGCCGGGGCTGGAGCTGATGATTGGTGCATCTGACTGTGGGACCGCTTCCTACCTCCGGTCCTATCCACGATCCTCTGGGAGGTATACTCATGCCTCCTAGCTGCTCTCAAGACTGCATCGAACGTCTGGTGCTCGAACTGCTCAACCGCCAACAAGATCTCCAAATGTAGTCCCTGCTGGAACCGTTGGGCCCTATCAAACTCGGTCGCCACCAAGGTGGGGGCAAACCTACTGAGTCTAGAAAACTCCGATGCATAACTGTCGACTGTTCTGCCTCCTTGCTTCAAGTTGGTAAATCTGGTCTGCAAGTCGTACCGAGCCACAGCATCGAAATACTTCGTCTGGAATCTCCCTCTAAACACTGCCCAAGCAATGGGTGCTACTAATCCCATGGCTTGCGTCGCCCACCAACTGCGAGCTAGGTCCAACAACTGCAGGCGTACCACCGCCACCTTCTCATTCTCGGGTGTCCTAGCTGCTTCCAGAATCACCTCGGTATCCTGAAGCCATGCATCCGCGGCAATCGCATCCTCGGTGCCGTCGAAGAAAGGAGGGTTCAATCGCTTGAAACTGTTCGCCGCCTGGTTCCCTGGATGACCGCCTCGGGTCAAAGCATCTTGAACTGTCTGGTGCAGGGCATCACTTCGACGATCCTGGGAAGCTATCAAGGTTCTGATGAGGCCTACTAAGGTACCATCATCTGGCTCTGCGGGCTGGACGGGCCGAACTGGTGACTCTCCTCCAGTAGGCACAACTTTGGAGGCTACATCGGAATGCTGGACTTGATCTCCGGGTTGCTGCTGGTCCATGGGAGGTGCTCTTCCTTGCTGATCGGCAGGGTCAGGTACAGTACCGCTGAAGAAGATGACACAGGAAAACAATGAGGAAGGACTAGAAAAGATCAACGATACAAGCATGTAATCAGGGCAAAATTTCAGGGATTTGAAAGTACGAACGGAGATCAAGGGCGAATACTGATTGAGACATCTATCCGGTAAACCCTCACATTTCTTGATTGACAAGACCTGCATGGGCCACCACTTAAACCATGTCACGCCCCAGAACCAGAATACTGGAGAGCGGGGGCAGACATAGCCAGCTACGTATATTGAAATAGAATACATCTCAACTATACGGTCACGGCTGTCTAGATATGAGGGTTTACTACAAGCCAACAGTCTCTTAAGGTCAAGCCTATTGTCTCAATCTCAAGCAAGTAATATAATTACAAGATGTATGATCATTAAATATACAATAAAAGGCGTCCCAAATATTACATATCAGCTGATCATGAAGCTAGTCGTACAAAATATTAGGACTAGCAAGAGTTTAAGTCATACATGATCAACCCTAGGATTTGTTAATCATGTTTACAGCCCGTAGGCAGACAGAAAGTAAAAGTGCATCGAGCTAACAGGTGCTCGTCGGCTAAACGCCTCAAAAGAATAAATTTACAATAGAGTGAGCGAAACAAAATAGAAAACCCACTCGTAGCCCGGGTTCCTTCTAGTCGCCACCATTGGGCTGGAAGCTTGGTAGATCCTCGGGAGCTGCTCCGAAATCTGGCCACACAAAACCAGCTGGGTCAACCCCAGAAAGAGCAAGTGCCACAAGGGGGCCACGAAATAAGAACAAAAGCCGGTATCAGCACAGAAAATCTAATATTAAAGCTAAAATTACGAAAACATGTCAGGATGATATACGACGAGATAACCATAGAACTATTCCGATAGCCAGGTTACAACCCGTAAACCAAACAAGGACCGGGGTTGTAACCCTTTATCTGAACAGAGCTTGGTTTCCCACCATTTATCGGCAAGATAATAATGCAAGAAATCAAGACAGGAAGCAATCTTGTACTGGATCAAGACATGACTAGACTGGTTATACCTCATTCAATCAATCACGGCCAAACAGATCCTACGGCTTACTACTTCAACTAACTAGGGTTATCACAGGCCTAATTACTAACAAGATGCAGTGAGATTGTTCCACAGCCACAAGCCCTGCAGACCATCCAGGCTACCCAGGACGAAAGATTAGGGTTGAATTCAGGTGGGTACATCGCCCAGGAGACAAATGTACCCTTAGGTGACTTAGAGGGTGCAACACTCGACGGTGCGCTGGAAATGTGCCCTACTCGACGGCAGGCTACAGATTCCAAGAGCGCCCAGGTAACGGGATTGCCTGTAGCTGTGTCATCTCTTCATGACTACTGTGTTATTCTAGTTATTAACCTCAATCCATTTCAGTAGGTACTCCTGACCGTGGTACTCAGGAGTCCCCTCCTAGACATGATGCAAGACAGGACAAGTGGATTTAACAAGCAAGCAAGAAGAACCACCCACGGTGTCAAGGCAGGTCAAGTTAGGTTATCGAGATAAATCATGTCAGGGTACTTGTCAGGAGTGCGCCATGACGGGCCACTATCATGTCAGGTTGGTCATGTCAGGAGTGCACCACCATGGGTCACTGTCGTGTTATGCAAGTTCTTTGTCATACCGAGCCATGTACAATAGTCATTCCAAACATATTAAGTAAAAATCAAGTTCATGACAAAAGGCGTAAGGATATAAAATGGACATGAAATATCTAATAAAATATCAATATATAGGGCTATAGAAAAGCCAAGCTAAAAGAAATAAAACCAAAACTCCAAGGGTCAAGGGTTAAACAAGGGGTCAGGGGAGCAGCGTACGAAAAGTCACGCACGCTGAAAGAGCCGCGTACGTGAAAGTCACGCGTGCTACAGAACAGTGTGCGTGAAAAGTCACGCACGCTCAAGAAGCAGTGTGCGTGAAAGTCACGCACGCTACAGGGAGTAGTGTACGTGAAAGTCACGCACGCTGAGGGCAGCGTAGGTGAAAAGTCACGCACGCTACAGGGAGCAGCTGCGTGAAAAGTCACGCACGCTCAAGGGAGCAGCTGCATGAAAAGTCACGCACGCTGAAGAGAGCAGCTGCGTGAAAAGTCACGCACGCTCAAGAAAGCAGCTGCGTGAAAGTCACGCACGCTCAAGAGAGCAGCTGCGTGAAAGTCACGCACGCTCAAGGGAGCAGCTGCGCGAAAAGTCACGCACGCTCAAGAGAGCAGCTGCGTGAAAAGTCACGCACGCTCAAGAGAGCAGCTGCGTGAAAAGTCACGCACGCTCAAGAGAGCAGGCTTCCAACAGGAAGCGTACTCAAGCCTGCGTACGCAGCGCTAAAGTGCACGCGTAGCTCAGTGTGCGTAGCTAAACAGCTCTGCACACTGCTCACTGTCTTCTCCAAACAGCAAGAACACATGGCTAAAACCAAAACTTCAAAAGTCATAACTTGGCCATCCGAACCCCAAATCCCGATTTCCAAGGCTCCAACTAGAGTAAAACTGAAAGCTCTTCCACATAGAAATATCAAAACCCACAGAACTCCAACCAAAGTCGATCAAAACATACAAAATCCGAAAACAGGAGAACTTAGATCTACAACAATAGAGGCTCCAAATCACAAAAATCCAAGAACTAATATTGATCTCCATGTCCTAAACTAGCAAATGGACTAAAAAAATATGGTTCTCATGTAGTGGCAAGATGCACTTGCCTAAGGATTAGGGAGTTGTGTGGAGGAAGAAGAAGAAAAAGAAGAAATTAATGGTGGTTATGAAGAGAGAGAAGAGGTTGGTGGAGTTATAAAGAGGGTGTTGTGGTGTGTTGAGGATGGAGTGTAGGGCTAGGGTGTTCCAACACATAAAACCGAACCAAACCGAACCAATGCCAAACCCAAATACGAAAAATATCGAAATCCCACAAGCTGAGAAAAATAAAAAAATACATGCCAAAATCCAGATACGAGTAAAAATACGAAATACGGGAAATACGAGAAATGAGGATGACAACTCATCTTCTTCTTCTCCATTACTTCCTTACCTACCAGAGAGAGAGAGAGAGGTCTAGGCAAGTGCAACTTGCTTCATGGAGGAACTCTGATTTTATTGCTCCATTCTCTTCTTTACTACATTATAAAACACTTTAGTACTTGGCTTTTCCAATTTCCATGGCTAAATTCTTGTAGATCTAAGTTTGTATTATTTTCGGATTTCTTGGGTTTTGATCTACTTAATCTTGTTATTTTCAAGTTTTAATGGTTCCATGTTGTAGAAAATCTCGTTCTACCCTATTTTGACCTATGGAAGTTCGGATTTGGGCTCCAGATGAAGATTTTATGGAGCTTGGAAGCTTGGGTTCATGGTGTTCTTCTTCTCTGAAATTTGGGGAAGAAGAACAGTGCTTGACTTGACCGTATGACAATTCATGCGGCAAGTGATTCGGCCGCATGAGACTCTCAGCCGCATAGGCTGGATCTCACTTCCTGACCGCATAGGCTTGGTTCCCCGCTAGCCGCATGAGGCCCTTGCTTCCCAGCCGCATAAGTCTGCCTTCATCCTTGGCCGCATGAATATGAATTGAACCTGACCGTATGAGTCCTCAGTTCCTTCTTGCCGCATGGAGTCCCACTTGCCTTCAGCCGCATATGCGCCTATCTCCTTGAGCCGCATGAACTCTAGTACTTGCGGACCGCATAGGCTTGGTTCCCTGCTAGCCGCATGTGCCCCTATCCCGAGAGCCGCATGAGTCTAATTCATCCTGGCCACATTGTCACGCCCCGCTCCCGTAGGAGCGATCGTCCTTGCTAAGGCGTGATGCCGCACGGGCCTAGGTTGCGCCCGTGCAAGGCCAAGTCCAGAAACGGTCGATTTGAATCTAGGCCACAGAGTCGCACAGAGTGTCCCCATTTGCAGCGGAAGTAAAAATGAACACAAGTAGAAGCGAATCCAAATCTCTTTATTGAATTTCAAGAAGTTTACAAGCGGCGCTAGGCCGATATTACAAATCGCTCAAGCTCTCTCTCTGAAACATAAAAGGCGTGCCAAGTGGCTTACAACATGGAATAATACATGGCGATGTTCCGATACATTATGTCCTGTATAGGGTGCTTCAGCTTCTTGCAACGTTCCAAGGCCCCAGAGATGGCTCCGCGCCTTGACACGTTCGATGGAAGCTCCGCACCCGCCGGCGTCTCCTGCTATCATGCAAGCATACTGTGGGGTTATCAGTACATTGTTATGCACTGGTGGGGAGGCTAGCTCGCCCACAATGCCATCATTACCAAACACGTCCATTTTACTTTTGTGCATCTCTATCATTCATTGTCTTTCTAATCTTGACTTAGGATCAGTTTCATAGCATATTGCATAGCCTATCTCGTGTTACCGAACTCAAGTGTCGCATGAAAATACATGTACGACTTATCCATACTTACCGTCCGGCCTTTCCTGTTCAAGGTAAACCAAGTTAAACAATAATTCATGTATAATAACATAACACGATTCATGTACGCATTCAATATCGAGTGTGTGTCCATGTCTCGGGTTCTAGCACGTCGTGGGCATGTTCTAGTGTTACGTTTCGAGCATGTTCAAGAGGCACATTTCAAGCATGTTCAGGCATGTTACATTTCGAGCACGTTCATGTTCAGGATGTTACTTTGCAAGCATGTTCAGGAGACACTTGTTCATTTAACTTAGACTACTTTGATTTCAATGCAAGAACTTGCACGTGGATTGCCACCAGCATAGTCCACTTAATCTACATGCACAGGTCGTTGGCTTTACAAGCCATTTAGGACATTCTCCTGTGGCAATTCTCAACTTAGCGTAGGGTGATGGCTGGTACACCCCGTTAAGTCTCTTGAATATACCCTCCTACTTACGTCTCTTGGTGCCCAAGCCCGCACCCAAGCAGCCCGTAAGCGCCGTTGATTCCGCCTAGGCCGGCCACGGTTTACCCCCCCAACGCCCGTGCCGCAGAATCCTTCCACACGACGGCCACGGTATTCCCCTCCATCGCCCGTGTCGTTTGTCCACGACCATTTCGTATTAACTTGTCTTTTACTTAGCGGCTATCTCCGAGCCGTAGGCTAACCCTTAGCCATAATGCGTTAACGACCAGGTTGGCGTCCGTACAGCACGGGTAGCGAGCCCCGTTGCACGTGCCCGTCACACCTATCGCTAGCGTCTTCCATGTCTTATCTTTCATGTATTCTTTCTTTCATTTTATTCTTTCACTTGTTCGTATGTTCATAGAGTCATTCATGTGTTTGCTTATTCATTCTTTGGTTCATTCATTCATGTACTATGCAACTCCCAGTGTGGGAGTCGTCTTGGCGACCCAACGGTCCCATAGCCTTCCAATGTTGCTAAACTCTACTCGGAGCGACTATGTTGATAGCCTTCCCGTTTTATTGTTGTAAACCATTCATTGTTTCATTGTTTGAACGTATAAGGGACATGAACGTGGGCTTGTGCCTTAGCACGAGCGTAGAGCACGGTGCGAGCATTTCTATTATTGTCGAGTTCTTTTCCATGTTCTAAACAAGCATGCAAGATGGGATTATTCCCTTAGCTAGGTGCGTTGAGTCATTTATTAGCATGCAAGATGCTATCGCCTAGCGATTCTCGTGAATGTGTCTGCATTGTTATGTGTCTAGGCTAAGCACAGACGGGTTCATCGGAGCCACCCACCTTAGCGATGTTCGCATCGGCCAAGCGATACTCCGAGCGTGCCTTTGATAGTCTAAGTCTGGATTCATCTTTTGACGGGCCAATGTAAGTCTTCCATCGATTCGCATCGATACTTCATCGGGTCGAAGCAACTCTTCGGGTCGACGGCTCGTTTGAGTCGTTGCACTTGCCGTTTGGATCGGCGTTCCGCTAGGGCGGAGCGGGTCGTTACATAATACACCACTCAAAATAAGTCTCGTCCTCGAGACTTCTTGAGTGCAGGTCATCCTATCATTCCTTAACTTGTGTCGTCGTGTTTCTTAGACAATTTCTTCGAACGGCTCTATCGTTCGATGGAATCGAACCATACTTGATATCTTTCTAAGTTCCGTGTCGCATACGTTTGGTCGATTTTTTTCGAATTACTTCTCGTTCATTTAGACTTGTTGTTACTTATTCAATTCAAGCATTCTTCGTATTGGTTTCTATTTTGTCGTGTCATGAGACTGGAATGGCCGTATGGGGCACGTTGTAATTCGTCAAATGCGAGGGTCGTAGGCTAAGGCAAATTCACTTTCGTTCATCTCGGTCATCGAGATGACTCGATTCGCTTCTCAAGCGTTCTCGTCCATGAAATCAGTATGATTTCTTCTTAGCGGGGTCGACCAAGTCTAAGAAATTCTCGTCCAATTCAAGACTACGTATTGCACTATCATCGAGCATAACTTCCTATCAACGGTTCAATTCGTTGTACCAACTTTTACTAGCACGATTTCACGTTCGCGATACTCGTTCACTCCCCAAGTCGTGCTAGAACTCAACGTATCACTGGGCTGGATCGTGCACGTATTCCAAGCGTCCCTAAAATACATGCATTTAGCCAAGCCGTATGATTGAGAATTTGTCATTCTCACTCGAGTCGCATCGTACATATACTCAGGCGTCCCTGAAATATATGCATGTCAGCCGAGTCTCGTGAGCAGGGTTTCCTACATTCGCGATTCATACTATCCATTCATACCAATCCTCAAGATCAACTCTTCGATTGATAACTCTTACAACAGGGGCGTTTCGCCTAACCGCTAGGCCAATCTTTGCGAGGCTAAGTCAATGTCAGGATTGGAATCATAGTTCCCCAACAATAATACCAACACTGACCCCAATCCTAGGGTCAAACCAAAGTCGATAGTACGGGATTTTCTACCCAAGCTCGCGTCACTCCGATTTCTAAACATCGAGTATGATCGCCTATTTCGCATCAAGACATTCGTTGCACAGCGCAACGAATTCGAATCCATTCAGTTTACCAATTCTAACCAATATGTGTATTCGATCACGAGGTCGTCTAGCTCGACAATACGTTGCGCCCCAATCTCACGCGAGTCCGATTATCCACGGTGGTTCATGAATCACCATGCAACGCTCCCGCGGAATAATCATTCTCATCGGGGCGAACTCTTGTTTGAGTTTAGACTAACTTATTCTCGATACGCGGATTGGACCTACTCAATCCTCAAATTCAACCGACAAGCACACCAAATCGTTCTCAAGTCACCTTCGCGTCAAACCACAAGTCGAAACAATCAAATTGTCACGCCGTGCAAGTTCGATCACCCCCGCTGTATGAATCACCATACCAGCGCTCACGCGGAGTGATCGCCCTAATCGGCGCGACGCATGTACGAAGCTGGAGTTGCACTCGCATAAGACAAGAATGTCGACGTTGGGGTTTTCGTCGAAGAAATCCAAACACTTCATTTTTATCCAAGCTGCGATCTCTATTCGACAGTCCGACCGTCCTTCATTCAACCAGAAAATCCTCGAGCCACGTCTATATTTTCCTCGACGCATTTTAATATCCCGAGTATAGCATCCAACGGAACAATGACATTTGCACGATCGTCATTCGCCGAGTCAGAGTACCCCCGAGTTATCGTATATCGATCTTTGATACGCCTCAATACCATCGACGATATGCGTAACCTGACGATCTTCCTTTGCAACCAATTTCGAGTCATACGACGATGCCGTTGTCCGAGTTGGATATTCCACCATTTCATTTAATATTCAAGATCAAGTTCATCTGCTATTCCTCGAGCTCGTTTTAAGATCGTTGTTCAAGATTCAAGTCACATTTCATTTGTATCAATCCGAAATCGTACGTGCGATGCTCTAAGTTTCCTCGATCAAGACCATTTATTTCCATTCGTCGTTCCGAGTCGTTTTCTAACATGCGTTACCCATTCACAAGTTGCCCAGCGACATCTCGTTCGGGACTTTTAAAGTCACGGCCAACTAAGCGTGACACGTTCTAAGGCTTTGCGCGATCGCATCGCCTCGTCGACGTACTCGTTGTATCCGTATATCTTGTAGTCTCGCTCGAACAATTTCTATGACGTCCATACACCACTCAGGGTTCGAGCCACTCGACTAGTCATCGACACTCATTTTTATTCTTCTCCGAGCCTATCACATACACCACTCGGGTTCAAGCCATACGGTCTAATCCTCAATCACGTTCGCGTCATGCGCTAAGATGTCCTTCAGATTCGTTTGACGAATCTCTAGCGTAACCGCTCACATCACCTCGACGTACTAAGTCGTTCGTACTAATCCTCAAAATCCAAGCCAATCATTCGCGTACGCCTAAGCGTTAACTCGATAGCGTTCCTATCGATATACACTCAAAGTGTATTTCCGTTCTCGATCGAACGATACTTGATATCGCTCGCAACCCGATTGCACCCAAGAGTCGAGGTGCGCGACATGCGGACTAAGTTGTACCGCTTAACCATCCCGTACGGACTATATTCATGTTTGCACGCTCACTCATTCTCGTTCGCAACTTGTTTGCACCAAAGGGTCTAGGTGCGCGATACTCCGTACTACTTAGCCAAAAGGCTGCGTGCATGACCATCCCGTTCGAACTATACTTCGGTCTCGTGTACTCGTTTGCTATCGTCAGCATAAGCTTATTCAAGCACGCCTTGCGTTTGCTAACTTTTAGCATCGGTTCCCTCCAACTCAAGTCCGTCGTGGTTCGGCACAAAGGCCTTCGCCTATCAAGTCCGTCGTAGTGGCACAAAGGCCTTCGCCTATTGATCCCGTTCAACCGAGTACTTGTACGAGCTTTTGAAAATATTAGACTTATTGTATGGAACATCCCAAGGCACAAGGAGAGAGAGCGTACACTTCTTTTCTTCCAACCGAGCTTTCAAAACTGAGATAATCGAAATGAAGTCCAAGGACGTAAAGCCGTGCTCTGATACCAATCTGTCATGCCCCGCTCCCGTAGGAGCGATCGTCCTCGCTAAGGCGTGATGCCGCACGGGCCTAGGTTGCGCCCGTGCAAGGCCAAGTCCATAAACGGCCGATTTGAGTCTAGGCCACAGAGTCGCACAGAGTGTCCCCATTTGCAGCGGAAGTAAAAATGAACACAAGTAGAAGCGAATCCAAATCTCTTTATTGAATTTCAAGAAGTTTACAAGCGGCGCTAGGCCGATATTACAAATCGCTCAAGCTCTCTCTCTGAAACATAAAAGGCGTGCCAAGTGGCTTACAACATGGAATAATACATGGCGATGTTCCGATACATTATGTCCTGTATAGGGTGCTTCAGCTTCTTGCAACGTTCCAAGGCCCCAGAGATGGCTCCGCGCCTTGACACGTTCGATGGAAGCTCCGCACCCGCCGGCGTCTCCTGCTATCCTGCAAGCATACTGTGGGGTTATTAGTACATTGTTATGCACTGGTGGGGAGGCTAGCTCGCCCACAATGCCATCATTACCAAACACGTTCCATTTTACTTTTGTGCATCTCTATCATTCATTGTCTTTCTAATCTTGCCTTAGGATCAGTTTTATAGCATATTGCATAGCCTATCTCGTGTTACCGAACTCAAGTGTCGCATGAAAATATATGTACGACTACCCATACTTACCGTCCGGCCTTCCTTGTTCAAGGTAAACCAAGTTAAACAACAATTCATGTATAATAACATAACACGATTCATGTACGCATTCAATATCGAGTGTGTGTCCATGTCTCGGGTTCTAGCACGTCGTGGGCATGTTCTAGTGTTACGTTTCGAACATGTTCAAGAGGCACATTTCAAGCATGTTCAGGCATGTTACATTTCGAGCACGTTCATGTTCAGGATGTTACTTTGCAAGCATGTTCAGGAGACACTTGTTCATTTAACTTAGACTACTTTGATTTCAATGCAAGAACTTGCACGTGGATTGCCACCAGCATAGTCCACTTAATCTACATGCACGGGTCGCTGGCTTTACAAGCCATTTAGGACATTCCCCTGTGGCAATTCTCAACTTAGCGTAGGGTGATGGCTGGTACACCCCGTTAAGTCTCTTGAATATACCCTCCTACTTACGTCTCTTGGTGCCCAAGCCCGCACCCAAGCAGCCCGTAAGCGCCGTTGATTCCGCCTAGGCCGACCACGGTTTATCCCTCCAACGCCCGTGCCGCAGAATCCTTCCACACGACGGCCACGGTATTCCCCCCCATCGCCCGTGCCATTTGTCCACGACCATTTCGTATTAACTTGTCTTTTACTTAGCGGCTATCTCCGAGCCGTAGGCTAACCCTTAGCCATAATGCGTTAACGACCAGGTTGGCGTCCGTACAGCGGGTAGCGAGCCTCGTTGCACGTGCCCGTCACACCTGTCGCTAGCGTCTTCCATGTCTTATCTTTCATGTATTCTTTCTTTCATTTTATTCTTTCACTTGTTCGTATGTTCATAGAGTCATTCATGTGTTTGCTTATTCATTCTTTGGTTCATTCATTCATGCACTATGCAACTCCCAGTGTGGGAGTCGCCTTGGCGATCCATCGGTCCCATAGCCTTCCAATGTTGCTAAACTCTACTCGGAGCGACTATGTTGATAGCCTTCCCGTTTTATTGTTGTAAACCATTCATTGTTTCATTGTTTGAACGTATAAGGGACATGAACGTGGGCTTGTGCCTTAGCACGAGCGTAGAGCGCGGTGCGAGCATTTCTATTATTGTCGAGTTCTTTTCCATGTTCTAAACAAGCATGCAAGATGGGATTATTCCCTTAGCTAGGTGCGTTGAGTCATTTATTAGCATGCAAGATGTTATCGTCTAGCGATTCTCGTGAATGTGTCCGCATTGTTATGTGTCTAGGCTAAGCACAGACGGGTTCATCGGAGCCACCCACCTTAGCGATGTTCGCATCGGCCAAGCGATACTCCGAGCGTGCCTTTGATAGTCTAAGTCTGGATTCATCTTTTGACGGACCAATGTAAGTCTTCCATCGATTCGCATCGATACTTTATCGGGTCGAAGCAACTCTTCGGGTCGACGGCTCGTTTGAGTCGTTGCACTTGCCGTTTGGATCGGCGTTCCGCTAGGGCGGAGCGGGTCGTTACACACATGGAGCCTTCCTTCCTGCTTGTCGCATGGGAGCTAGTCCTACTCCCAGCCGCATAGGTTCCTGCCCCCTTCAGTCGCATATGTACCTTTCACTCTCAGCCGCATAGCAGCCATGTTGACGTAACCGTATGACCCTCCTTCTATACCCAGTCGCATGAACTCCATACTTCCGCTGGCCACATGAGGCCCAACGTCTTGGAGCCGCATGCGCCCTTGCACTTCCAGCTGCATGCGCCCCCTTGTCTTGGCCGCATGAGATTCAGTGACCCTGGCCGCATGCGCCCTCCTAATTGGGCCGCATGATTCTACCCTTTCCTGACCGCATATGCTTTAGCCGCATGGCTCTTCTATAGCCCTGAATATGATATTTTATTAGATATTTTACGTCCATTTTATATCCTTACGCCTTTTGTCGTGAACTTGATAATCATGGATTTATTTAATATGTACCTGAGCATGACACGATAGTGACCCGTAGTGGTGCACTTTGACAAGAAAACCTGACATGACCTGATAGTGGCCCGTCGTGGCGCACTCCTGACAAGTACACCTGACATGATTATTCTTGAACAGCTGTTGCGACGGCTACCTGACATGACATGACCTGTATAATAGCATGGACACCGTGGACGATTGTGCTTGTACAAATAAACCAGTCCTGTCTTGTATCATGTCTAGGAAGGGACTCCTGAGTACCACGGTCAGGAGTACCTATTAAAATGAACTAAGGACTAATAACTAGATTAATACATTAGTCATGAAGAGATTTCCCCAGCTACAGGCAATCCCGTTACCTGGGCGCGCCTGGGATCTGTAGCCTGCCGTCGAGTAGGGCATATTTCCAGCACACTGTCATGTGTTGCACCTTTCAAGCCACTTAAGGGTACATGCGTTCCTGGACGGTGTACCCACCTGAATTCAACCCTAATCTTTCGACCTGGGTAACCTGGATGGTCTGCAGGGCTTGTGGCTGTGGAATAATCTCATTGCATCTTGTTAGTAATTAGGCTTGTGACAACCCTAGTTAGTTAAAGTATCAAGCCGTAGTTCTTGCTTGGCCGTGAAGTGATTGGATGGAGTCTAACCTGTCTAGCCCTGTCCTGATCCTGTTCCAGACTACTGCATGACCAGAATGCTTGTATTTATTTTACTGATAAATGGTGAGAATTCCAAGCTCTGTTCAGACGAAGGGTTACAACCCCGGTCCTTGTTTGGTTTACGGGTTGTAACCTGGTTATCTGAATAGTTCCATGGTTATCTCGTCGTATATCATCCTGATGTATTTTCTTTATTTCCAGTTCTTACTTTATTTATATCTGTACTGATTGTGGTTTTAGTTCCTAAGTGAAGCTTCCTTTGTGGCACTTGCTCTTTCTGGGATCTGACCCAGCTGGTTTTGTATGGCCAGATTTTGGAGCAGCTCCAGAGGATCTACCGACCTTCCAGCCAGATGGTGACCACTAGAAGGAATCCTAGCAACGAGTGGGTTTATTTTTGATCTCCCACTTATTGTAAAAAAATATTCTTTTGAGGCATTTAGCCGACGAGCACCTGTTTAGCTCGGTTGCACTTTACTTGCTGTCTGCCTACGGGCTGTAACATGATTGACAGATCCTAGGGTTGATCATGTATGACTAAACTCTTGCTAGTCCTAATATTTTGTAACGACTAGCTTCATGATCAGCTGAATATGTAATATTTGGGTCGCCTTATTATTGTATATTTAATGATCATACATCTTGTAACATCTATTTACTTGCTTGTGATTGAGACAATAGGCTTGTTCATGACCATAGGAGACTGTTGGCTTGTAGTAAACCCTCATGTATCTAGACAGCCGTGACCGTATAGCGAGGTGGAATCCATTTCAATATACGTAACTGGCTATGTCTACCCCCGCTCTCCAGTATTCTGGTTCTGGGGCATGACATGGTTTAAGTGGTGGCCCATACAGGTCTTGTAAATCAAGATATGTGAGGGTTTACCGAATAGATGTCTCAATCAGTATTCGTCCTTGATCTCTGCTCATATCATCTGAATCCCTGGATTCTTGTCCTGATCATGTGCTTGTATCGTTGATCTGTCCTGGTCCTTCCTTATTGTTCCCTATGTCGTCTTCTTCAGCGGCATTGTTCCTGGACCTACCGGCCAGCAAGGCGGAGCACCTCTCGCGGACCAGCAGCAACCTGGAGATCAAGTCCAGCATTCCGGAGTAGCCTCCAGAGTCGAGCCTATTGGAGAGCCCCCAGTTCAGCCTGTAGAACCTGATGATGGCACATTAGTAGGACTCGTCAGGACCTTGATAGCTTCTCAAGATCGTGGAGATGCCTTGCAACAGGCAGTGACGGAAGCTTTGACCAGAGGAGGTCATCAGGGTAACAGCACGGCCAACAGCTTCAAGCGCCTGAACCCTCCATTCTTCGACGGTAGTGAGGATGCTATCGCAGCAGATGCTTGGCTTCATGACACAGAGGTGGTTCTAGAAGCAGCCAGGACTCCAGAGAACGAGAAGGTGGTAGTTGTGCGCCTGCAGTTGTTAGATCTTGCCCGCAGCTGGTGGACAGCTCAGGCCGTTGGATTACCAGCACCCATTCTATGGACAGTGTTCAGAGAGAGATTCCAGACCAAGTATTTCGATGCCGTGGCTCGGTATGATCTGCAGACCCGGTTCACTAATCTGAAGCAAGGAGGCAGGACGGTCGATGGATATGCGACCGAGTTTTCGAGACTCAGTCAGTTTGCTCCCACCTTAGTGGCAACCGAGTATGATAGAGCCCAGCGATTCCAGCAGGGGCTTCACCTGGAGATCTTGTTGGCAGTTGAACAGTTTGAGCATCAGACTTTTGATGCAGTCTTGAGAGCAGCCCGGAGGCATGAGTATACCTCCCAGAGGATTGTGGATAGGGCCGAAGGTCGGAAGCGATCTCACGGCCAGATGAATCAGTCTTCAGCCCCAGCCCCGACAGCCAGGGCTTTGACTATTGGAGCTCCGAGGCGGGCGGCCTCAGTGACGTCGGTTCAGCATTCTACTCCGACGTACCCTCAGCAGCAGAAGCAGAAGCAGTCTTCCGCAGTGGGATGTTCTCATTGTGGGAAGCCAGGCCATGTAGTGGCAGAATGTCGCAGGGCGCAAGGATTGTGTCTGGCCTGTGGAGCACCAGACCATAGGGTTGGATCATGTCCGAATAGGGGTGGTTCGTCATCGTCCAACCTTTCTAGCTCTTCGGTGAGAGGACTAGCACCGGTCCAGCAGCAGTAGCAGTACCCATTGTCGAGGCCCTTGCCGCCTCAGTCCCAGATGTTCCAGCAGCAGAACCCCCAGCAGCATGTTCCAGTCCAAGCCTTGAGTCAGAGCAGGCAGCGAGGATTCCAGCAGAGGGGACCAGCGCCCCGAGGGCATGGTCATGCTATGGTGATGACCGTAGAGGAAGGATTGGCACCAGGAGAGGTAGTGGCAGGTACTATTCTCGTCAACTCATTTCCAGCTTCAACTTTATTTGATTCTGGTGCATCGCATTCTTTTATGTCTGCGCGATTCGCGACACGGGTAGGATTGAAACTCGAGTCATTATCAGTAAGGCTCAATATACTTACTGGTAACGGACTTGTGGGAGTAGATAGAGTGTTTTCCTCGTGTCGGATCGTAGTTAGCGGTAGAGAATTCCCCGCTAGATTGATAGAGTTCCCGATGGCCGATTATGATGTGGTCTTAGGGATAGATTGGTTGAGGAACCAGTATGCTAGAATAGACTGCCATGTTGGTAGGGTTGTTTTTAGCATTCCAGGCGAGCCAGAGTTTTCCTTTTCCCGAGGTGAAGTTGAGCCTTCTCCTCCGATATTGCGGATGGCAGTAGCAGCAGTACAGTTGCCCAGGATAGTGGATGAGTTCCCAGACGTTTTCCCAGAAGAGCTACCAGGTATGCCTCCGGAGAGGGAGATCGAGTTCACTATAGACTTGATTCCCTGGACAGCCCCAGTATCAGAGAGAGTCTACAGGATGGAGCCGTCAGAATTGGAGATCTTGTACAAGATGATTGAGGAACTCAGAACCAAGGGATTCATTCGTGCTAGTGGGTCGCCTTGGGGAGCCCCGATGCTTCTTGTGAAAAAGAAGGATGGTACGTCCAGGTTATGTGTTGATTATCGTACCTTGAACTCCGTGACAATCAAGAACAGATACCCTCTCCCGAGGATCGATGACTTGTTTGACCAACTCAAGGGAGCTTCAGTATTCTCGAAGATTGATTTACGCTCAGGTTATCATCAGATCAGAGTCAGAGAGCAGGACATCCCGAAGACAGCTTTTAGATCGAGGTATGGGCATTGGGAGTTCCTTGTTATGCCCTTTGGAGCAACCAATGCGCCGGCAGTATTCATGGATCTCATGAATCGTATTTTCATGCCTTACTTGGATCAGTTTGTGATTGTATTCTTGGATGACATCCTGGTCTACAGCAAGAGTGAG
>JANAVB010010682.1:0-7500 GCA_029216955.1 Iris pallida
ATCTCTTTTATTCATATTGAACTGAAGGTTACAAAGGCTCTGAATAGCCCAACAAATTTGCCAATTGGCTACAACACTCATGATCTCTCTAGCTCACAAGGGATTACATTGCTCCATACATTATGCCTCTTATAGCCACCAAGTAGTCTTCGGCCGAACATCTCCATGTCGCAAGTCCGAACGTATATGCGGAAGCTCCTCTTGAACGCCAAGGACTCCATGCCTCGGCACGTCCAAGCCAAGCTCCGCCCCGAGCTGATCATAACCTGAACCTGCACATAAACTAGTGGGGGTTTAGTGCTTTCGTCCTCGCTTCGCACTGATCAAGACCCGCTCGCACCCAAACCAAACACTTATTCATTTAGTGAGCATGCATATTACTTTGTGGTCTTTCTATTTAGCCTTAGGATCAGTTTCATGGCAAAACTTAACATAGCACATTATTATAATGTGTCACCACCTCCCGTGTTCCTGCAGCAGATACAGTTAGCCATAACATAAACGTAAACATAGTGTTCGTGCTCATGCCGTCCCATTTTCCTTAGCCTGCAGTGGTTAGAACTTAACATAAGCCAACATATGATTCACGCAACCGACTATTCACAAACATAAACATATGCATAATGGATAGCAGGCCCTGCGCCTGCACCCAGCTCTCATCTCAGCCCATCGGCCCTAACTATATGAAGGTCACGGTGTGTCGCACCGTAATGGACTTGGCATCTCATATGTGTAAGCCTACAATCGCTTCGATACGGGTTGCTAGCCCAGTATCCGAAGGATCCCAAACTTACGGATATCATAGCTTATCACAGCACTGGACGGTCGCAATCCGTCCGAATGTTGTGCACCATAAATACCACACATAATTCCCTCCTAGGCCGAACGGTCCCGGCGCCCCGGCGTAACCGTTCGAGGGAAGCCACACCCGTGCACGGGCAATCCGAGTCCATTGACCATGCAATACGTTCCATAGCATACAAGTCACACATTCCAATCCATCTCGCGTTCCATAACATAATCCACCATTCATATGGTGAGCTCCGTCGGCGTTATGCCCCAACACATCCATATTGATGCACGACGCCCAACGGCTTTGTCGTCTCGTACTCGTATTCGACGCGTCTCGTTCGTATTGTTATTCGCATAGCCTACTTCCGTATTTACTTAGTCAATTCATAGCATAAGTGCCCGAGGGCACGCTCAGCACCGTATTCAATGTTCTACGCCTAGTGTTCAATGTTCTCGGAGCCGTGCACATGATGCACATCTCAATATCATCTTTCAATGTTCTACCATCATTGCCCTACCGCGACCTGTGCACTCGATGCACGTCGCTTTAATGTTTCGATTGTTCAATGTTCTATCTTAGTGTTCAACGCATACTTAGACACTTACTCGCCGAGCCACGCTCGCTAACTCGATAGCATATTACGCAAGCATAACATATTTTATTAGACGTGAAGGAATAGGGAGAGAGAGTCAAGAACCCGCCCACCTTAAGCCGATACGCCTTGCTGCCTCGCCGATTGAAGCGTCTCGCTTCCATCACTCGATCGCATAGCTAACTCCCGGACTTAGCCATTCCTTTGCTCTACTCGGTCGATTTGGCCTATCGTGCCCATGCCACAATCCGTTGCAAGGCCTCGATTTAGTTTTGCGGACACTTCATTGCATAAGGCAAAATGCCGACCTCTTATCGTCCAGCGTAGAAAGCATAGCCTGCACACCAGATCAACTAAAATCAGCACTTTCTCAGACGGGACTTACTCCTTTGCATCGATTCGATTCATAGATTCCAACCGACTCAAAGCTTACCTTTGGCCAACGCAACACTTGCATCGATTCGCATCGATACCTTTTCGGGTCAACGCAACTCTTCGAGTCAACGACTCATCGTAATGCACCGATGCGGGGCGGGGCATTACATAATATACCACTTAAACTCAGGTTCGTCCTCGAACCGAAACCAACACTTAATCCAAGTGCCTCGCGCAGATCGCTTCACGATCTCGTGTTACTATCGTTGAATCATACAACTCAGTCTGGATCATACACATATTTTAGGCGTCCCACCAATATATGCATTTCCGCCAAGCTTAGTTGTAGGATATCGGGACAACTAACAAATTCAACTTAAATCCTCAAGCATCCATCGGTCCGTACTCGACTTAGTCATATCTTAGCGCCTATTCCCAAAATACTCTTCGTATGCATCCTTCCATAACATGCGATCATCCTCCAACATCTTGTACATAACTTAATTCAACCATAACTTCGATCTCATAAGTTTCTTGCCGGCCACCTAACACTCGCCTTGCACAAGTCATTGCGCATCTGATCGCAACAAGCTCCCACAACGCCTATTCGCCCAACCGTTTTCCTATCGCTCGCATAACTTAAGTCTTTCATCTAATCATCCATAACGCTTGGCCTTAATGACATGGACTACGTCCACATGTCTCCATTTTCTTTGCCTACCATCCGTACTAAGTCTCGCACACAACTATCTCAACACGATCTACGTTCTCGAACTACCAGCACATCGAGTCTGGGGCTACCCCCGCTAGGCAACTTATCCAGATATCATGCTCGCGCTCTCTCGACACAAGAGGTCGACTTGAGTCTACGATGCTCAAAGGCAACAATCTTTCTGACCCAAGGTCTCTTACGATACGCCCATCTCCTACTCTCGACCGAGTACGAATCCCTCACTCAATCATCGATTCAATCCCGACTAGTTCGTTTCGTAACGTAACTCGTGCGCTCAACACACATAGCCTAACCGTTACTTAAGTCGACCTACGACACAACTCTTAGGGTCGTTCTACTATCCATCGCTCTCGCGCATTGCAGAATCCTTGCAATCGCCTTACCGCGTCACTACGCTTAAGCACGTTCCTCAATATATACTCGATCATTCCTTATCCTCGATAAATTCCTTACGCGACTTCTTTAGGGTCATCCTATGGGACTTCAACATTTACTTGTTTTGGCGGTCAAGTCTTCTAGGGTCATCTGCCCCGAAACTACGCTCGATAATTGAAGATCATCAACGAGGGACAGTTACAACGAACCATGCTATATCCTATTGCGGAGCCAAATCAATTCCCGACGCTTCCTATGGGACTTTACCCAATCCGACATACCAATCCATAATTTCTCTACTCCCGCGCAACTGATGCGCCGTTAACTACTCGAATCACTCGTATATTACATAGCCCGATACTTTCTATACTCATCAAACCATCCTCGAACGACTCTCGCGTCAAACCACAAGTCCATATCGATTTTGCCACGCCTTGCAAGTTCGATCATCCCCGCTGGATGAATCACCATACCAACGCTCACGCGGAATAATCGTTCTAATTTTGACGTGACGCATGTGCGAGGCTGGTGTTGTGCTCGCTCAAGACAAGAATGTCAACTTAGTGGTGATCCGCGAAAAATCCAAACACTCTCGTTTTCTTCCGAGTAACATACATCCACTCTCAATGTCTCGAAGTATTCCTACCGCCATCATCCAACTACCTTCAACTTAACTTGCATCTTATTCGTCCAACAACAATACTCAACATAATTTTCGTTCATTCGATCAGAGTATCCCCGAGTTATTGCATATCGTCTTTGATACGCCTCAATACCATCGTCGATATGCACAACTTGAACATCTTCCTTTCTCATAAGCTCAAACTCGTTGCAATCATTGCCATTATCCGAACTCGAATACGAATCAAGTCTTGCACACATCCATTCTCATATTCCTAACTCGCACTCCAAATCGTGCTACCGATTCATCGCGTTAACCCAAATTCGTTCGCACAGTTTCTTCGTACTTACTCAACATGTTCCGAAGAAGTCTCCGTACTAACTCAACATAAGTTCGACCGGGTCGACCATTTCCTCAACGTAACATTCGTTCGCCTATGCTCGGCCTATCGTTCAACTTATACTTAACGAATCCTCGTTCGACGTATCATCCATAGGCACGACTTCACGCATGTAATCGTTCAACTCAATTCACCGAAGCATTCTTGCATCGACTTCTATCAAGTCATTCCCACTCGAGTCTCGATTCTACTTCGTTCGTTACGGACAACATAGCGTAACAACATAATTTTCTCGATGTAACCTATCACAAGTCACCAACCGGCTTAACATAGCTATCGCTAAGTGGTATTCCATATACCACTCAGGATCGAGCCTATCGTTATCGATACAATACTTCGCTATACTTGCTCGCATAGTTGGTATTGCATATACCACTCGGAATCGAGTCATTACTCGACATCACACTTCGTATAGATCCGACTTCTATCTCAACTTAACCGTCCCGTATGGTGATCCTTCCGATCCCAGCTCTAACGTTAGCTTAAGTTTGGAACTCATTCAATCTAACCGTACCATGGCGATCATCTCGATCCCACCCGCAACATTCGCTTATTCAAAGCTCAACGCGACATACGGCCAACATAACGTTCGCCTACTCAAACTCGACTTAGCGACCATCTCGACTCGTACTATCGCATCCGCGATCTTCGAATCCCGCATGTTGCAGCTCGTGCAACAACTTAGTCTCGATACTTAAGGTCTTTACTCAATCTCGCACAACATATCGCTATCCATCCGCATAGCCATACAACGTACATCATACCGTATCAACTCGTTGCACTGATGCAACGAACGATCCACGACTTGCTGCACTCCGTGCAACCGACAACACATAACCATTTCCGTAGTCACATAATACGCATCGCCTCACCTATCGATTCGTTGCACTTCGTGCAACCAACAACACATAACTTCCCGCACTTCGTGCGGCCGACAACACATAACTCCTCGCACTGCGTGCGACCAACAACACATATCATTGCACTTCATGCAACCAACATCACCATATTCGTTGCACTTCGTGCGACCATCATTCCATAACCCGTTGCACTGCGTGCAAATAGCATCCCATAACTCGTTGCACCTCGTACAACCAACACTCTCCGATGGCACCCGGAGATCACGTAATAGTCACGACATACTTGTGGCAGACGTATGCAACATAATATAGACTTATTGTATGGAACATCCAATGTAGCATCGAGCAGATCCATGAGCCATGCGGTTGCGGAAACAACTTAGAGTCAACTGAATTCGATAGCAAGCAACTGAGGGTCAAAGAGATTCACGCACAGTCCAAAGGATGGAACAGCTCTGATACCAACTTGTCGCACCGTATTCAATGTTCTACGCCTAGTGTTCAATGTTCTCGGAGCCGTGCACATGATGCACATCTCATTATAATCTTTCAATGTTCTACCATCATTGCCCTACTGCGACTCGTGCACTCGATGCACGTCGCTTCAATTGTTCGATTGTTCAATGTTCTATCTTAGTGTTCGACACATACTTAGGCACTTACTCGTCGAGCCACGCTCGCTAACTCGATAACATATTACGCATACCATAACACATTTTATTAGACGTGAAGGAATAGGGAGAGAGAGTCAAGAACCCGCCCACCTTAAGCCGATACGCCTTGCCGCCTCGCCGATTGAAGCGTCTCGCTTCCATAACTCGATCGCATAGCTAACTCCCGGACTTAGCCATTCCTTTGCTCTACTCGGTCGATTTGGCCTATCGCGCCCATGCCACAATCCGTTGCAGGGCCTCGATTTAGTTTTGCGGACACTTCATTGCATAAGGCAAAATGCCGACCTCTTATCGTCCAGCGTAAAAGCATAGCCTGCACACCAGATCAACTAAAATCAGCACTTTCTCGACGGGACTTATCCTTTGCATCGATTCGATTCATAGATTCCAACCGACTCAAAGCTTACCTTTGGCCAACGCAACACTTGCATCGATTCGCATCGATACCTTTTCGGGTCAACGCAACTCTTCGAGTCAACGACTCATCGTAATGCACCGATGCGGGGCGGGGCATTACAGCGTGGGCGTGACAGGCCCTATCGGCCGCACGGGACGGAGGAACCCACGAGTTGCTGCAGTTTCTGCGCACGCAAACAGTTTCTGTGCACGGCGTGGGCGTGACAGGCACTATCGGCCGCACGGGACACAGAAACGCATGCGTTGCAGCAGTTTCTGCGTGCACGAAGAATTTCTGCGCACGGCGTGGGCCTGACAGGCCCTATCGGCCGCACGGGACCGAGGAATGGAAGCGGTGCAGCAGTTTCTGCGCATGCGAAGAATTTCTGTGCACGGCGTGGGCCTGACAGGCCCTATCGGCCGCACGGGACACAGAAACGCAAGCTTTGCAGCAGTTTCTGCACGCACGAACAATTTCTGTGCACGACGTGGGCCTGACAGCCCCTATCGGCCGCACGGGACAGAGGAATGCAAGCGTTGCAGCAGTTTCTGTGCACACGAACAATTCCTGTGCACGGCGTGGGCTTGACAGGCCCTATCGGCCGCACGGGACACAGAAACGCATGCGTTGCAGCAGTTTCTGCGCGCACGAAGATTTTCTGTGCACGGCGTGGGCCTGACAGGCCCTATCGGCCGCACGGGATCGACCGGGTGCGCATATGCTGCGGTTTGTGTGCCTCGCGGCACTTCGTTTGCCCCGCGGCAGATTCCTGCCCACGGCGTGGGCCTGACAGGCTGCATCGGCGAGCACGGGAGCGGACTGCGGCAGCGCGCGAAAAATGACAAGCTCCTCAAGCACTTTGGTCCCCCGGAATCATCCCCACAATAAAACTGCAAATCTATTATAGGGGAGTAGGTGGTGAAGGGAGGATGTTCGTCGCGCGCGCGCACGGGGGGGCGCACGGCGCGTCGATCGGCTCCACGCTCGCGGCCATTTAGCGAGCGCGCGCTTGCGAATTTTGCTTGCGCGACGATTCGCGGCGTTTTCTGTCGCGCGACAATTTCTGCCCACGGCGTGGGCTTGACGGGGCCTATCGGCCGCACGGGACTGAGGAATGCGAGCGTTGTTGCAGTTTCTGTGCACACGAAGAATTTCTGTGCACGGCGTGGGCCTGACAGCCCCTATCGGCCGCACGGGACCGAGGAATGGAAGCGTTGCAGCAGTTTCTGCGCGCACGATTAATTTCTGTGCACGGCGTGGGCCTGACAGGCCCTGTCGGCCGCACGGGATCGAGGAACCCTCAAGTTGCAGCAGTTACTGCACACGCAACCAGTGTCCGTGCACGGCGTGGGCCTGACATGGCCTATCAGCCGCACGGGGGACGGAAATGCAAGCGTTGCAGCAGTTTCTGCGCATGCGAAGAATTTCCGTGCACGGCGTGGGCCTGACAGGCCCTGTCGGCCGCACGGGACACAGAAACGCATGCGTTGCAGCAGTTTCAGCGCGCACGAAGATTTTCTGTGCACGGCGTGGGCCTGACAGGCCCTATCGGCTGCACGGGATCGACCGGGTGCGCATATGCTGCGGTTTGTGTGCCTCGCGGCACTTCGTTTGCCCCGCGGCGGATTCCTGCCCACGGCGTGGGCCTGACAGGCTGCATCGGCGAGCACGGGCGCGGC
>JANAVB010010682.1:27500-31107 GCA_029216955.1 Iris pallida
TTTACTAATCATAATAATATTAATTTATAATTACTATTTTTAAAATATTTAATTTATAGTTAATTAATCATTAATTATTAATTATTAATTATTAATTATTAATTATTAATTATTAATTATTAGTTATTTTTACTAATTTATTATTAATTATTAATTATTAATTTATAATCGTTAATTATTACTTATTAATTATTAATTATTAATTATTAATTTATAATCGTTAATTATTAATTATTACTTAATTAATTAATTACTACTTACTTTATAATTACTTAATTTATAATCGTTAATTAATAATCGTTAATTATTAATCGTTAATTATTTAATTATTATTTATAATTACTTAATTTATAATCGTTTATTATTAATTATTACTTAACTATTTATTACTTAATTATAATTATTAATTATTAATTATTAATTGTTAATTATTAATTATTATTTTATAATCGTTAATTATTAATTTATTAATTATTAATTATTAATTATTTAATTTATAATTACTATTATTAATCGTTAATTATTTAATTTATCGTTATTAATCATAAATCCAAATCCTATGTTTGGTTGGAGTTGGATTTGGAGTTGGATTTGAATAGTAAAATCCATGATTTGGATTTGGAGGATTTCCAAATCCAAATCAAAATAGTAATATCCGGTTACCAAACAAGCCCTAAGGGAACTAAAAGCAGATTCCTGTGTATGCTGCAACCAAAATACTTTACCATGGGATGGACGAACCCATGGTTCAAGTTGGGTTGTTTCCACGAGTCACTCAACATGTCTAAGTCAGTCAACATGTCTAGTGTGCAGTTGTGCTGCCTTCAGACAATAGGTCCGTTTTTGGACCAAAACATTTACTGCATGCACGCTAATTTATCATAATCGCATCTCTCAAGTCGGTTTAAACATTTTTAAGTATACAATTTTACTATTTTTAATCTTTTTGGTCAATTTTAAAATACATCGATACCACTTGAAGGAGGAAACGACAATTTATAAAATTGGCTTGTCAAAATTCAAGAACACACTATTGCATTTTTAACACAATCAATTTAATGGAAACACAATAAATAATAATAACTGGAATTCCATTATGGCACTTTCTATGTTTAGTTGGTAGATAGCAAGTTCACGTTTGACCCGTTTGTACGAGAATAGTAGGAAATAATAATATGAGCTTTTATCCCAAAATTTGTGAGGTCAAAAGTTAATGTATGAAAAAAAAATATATAAAATCTATAATCTAGAAATTTTGGCCAATGAGGACTTACTATTCTACGAGACTAGTTCCTACAATCTAGAATGTAGAAATTGGAAGGCTCAACCTATAGCTTCCATGGTGGAATGTGTCACGCCCCGATTCGGGAATCGTTCGCCTCCGCTTAGATTCACGCCGAATCGTTCGTCCTCGCTAAGGCGTGATGCCGTACAAGTCTGGAATTGCACTTGTACAAGGCGTGCTCGTGTTCCTTTTATAAAAGAGACATTTTGAATAGAGATTCGCAGCGGATGATAGAGAAGTTTTGGCAACACAGATATGATCTGAAATAAGTTCTTTATTGATATCTTTGAAATTACATTGCATAAACATAAGGCTCTCAAACAGCCGAGATGAAAGGCCAAACTTGGCTACAACATTGCAGAAATATTGAAATGAGATACAACTTGTTCCATACATCATATCCCTTTATTAATAATGCAGCAATAACCACCTTCAGCAAAATGCCTTCTTCTTCAAGTGGAAACTTCAAGATGTACGAAGCTTCTAAAGAGTCGGACAGCAAGCCTTCAGCGTCTATGATTATCCACTAGGTTCCCGGCACCTGTGGAGACGAGGGTCAGTACATTGCCACATATGTACTGGTGAGCGGCCGTAACCAATCTCACCATAAATCAACAGTAGTAAAATTACATGAATGTTCACTATTGATTTGTATTCTTTCTATCTTGCCTTAGGGTCCATTAACAATTCATATATTTGATGAGAAATATAAGAAGCATACAGTAATGTTAGAAACATAAGCAATTCATGTTGATCTAACATAAGCAGTTCATATTGATCACCAATTTGGTGAATCTTACCCACGGTCGATAGCCATCCCTGTATATATTTATGAATACCACTTACTCTGCCTGCATAAGACAATGTTAGCTATGCCACCTGTCTATATGAAGGTCACTGGCTACACGCCATCTGGGACTTCTTGGTCGGACGGCTCCCCTTCATCGGTGGGTAGCTAGCCCATCCGGAAGGTTCCCGAAAGACCGTGCTACTACTTCAGCACTGTGCTACTACTTCAGCACGGCGTTCCTCCTAGGCCGAATCGGTTCCGTGGCCTCGGAGTACCGTTCGAGGAACTACCTTGTATACAAGTTGTCCATGACCATGCATGCAATGCAACTTAACTAATAAGAGACACGACATGCATGATAATAGCATCTTCCACACATATTCGTAGTTCTCATTTCATCTTGCCATTTTCCCATCTTTCCATCTTACCAACTTGCCTTGAGCCATAGGCTCGTATATTCGTTCATCCAACCAAGGGACTATTCATGTTTAACCCATTCTTTCGAACCGAAGTCCGATATACTTACCGCCCAATACTTGGGTCTTTGCATCACCTGTTAAACAATTCATATAGCATACGAGCATCATTCGATTTGCAACATAAGCCTAGCCATGTGATAATTTATCTTTCATTATCTTTCCCGCATTATTACTAGGCATCTTTTATTAAGCACCGAACGCAATAGCAAGTCTACCATTGTTATGCGCGAAGATCAAGGATCGTCGAAGGATCAAAGCCACTCACTTGTTGGTGAATTGCCGAGAGAAAGAGGTCTTCCACGCAACGTCACCCGAGGTTCACCGCGTTAGCACCTGCATTGGCACCAACGTCTGGTCAGCATACTTCTTCTCTTTCTCTCAGTTATTCGATATGAAATGCGTAGACGGTGAAAGTAAATCCATGAAAACATTCATCGAAAACAATCACGAAAACGCACACAAAAGCCAACAGCAAAAGCGACATCGAAAACCAGCAGGGCAACGGTCTCGGGGCAAGCGACTCTTATATAGAACTCTTCCCCCAAGACGCGCGCCACTGCATCTTGGGCATCATTTCAAAAGAGTCCAATCCATAACGAGGAAAGGATCTCAATTTATTATCCCGCGATCCTGGTAAAGTTTCCCCAATTCTCATCCGACTCGGCCATTCGGCCGCTAGCCCGCACCGTGCTCCGCAACGGATTCAGGGCATTACATATTAATACACTAACAAAAAGTTTCGTCCTCGAAACTTAAACACAAACCCACCTAGGTCAAACAACGAAGGAAACTTTTCCTTCATCTCTGTCTCAAGTTCCCATGTCGACTCTTCGACGGAATGATTTCGCCAAAGCACTCGAACCAAAGAAACAACTCGGTTCCGCAAGATTTTATCTTTCCTATCCAAGATCTGCACGGGTTCCTCCACATAAGACAAGTCAGCTCTTAGCCCTAGCGGACCGAAGTCTACCACATGGCTTGGATCGTGTACATACTTCCGTAGTTGGGAAACATGGAAGATATCGTGCACTCCATCCAATGCCGGTGGCAGTG
>JANAVB010010683.1:0-26504 GCA_029216955.1 Iris pallida
TATTTCTAAACAAGGAAGGAAACAATTTCTTAAGGTACGAAAAACTAGGATGGCCTAACCTACGATGCCATAACATTATTGTTTGTTCTCTAATTAAGGGAAAGATTTCACAACCAGCAGTTTGAGCATGTCTACTCTCGAATCTATCCTTTTTGAAGAACTATAGCCCATTGACTTCCCTAGCACTGCCAACATTCCTAGACTTCCTTTCCTGAAATACATACTCAAAATGTGATAAGTTGGCATAACAATCTTGATCCTTTGTAAGTTTGCTAATAGAGAGTAAATTGCAAGATAATTTCAGGACATGTAAAACAAATTTAAAACCAGATTGGGAGACAGATTTATATCCCCAGTACCAGCCACTGTTGAAAGAGATCCATCAACAATCTTAACTTTACTATTTCCTGGACTAGGAGCATAAGTGGTGAACAGGTTTTCACATTCTGTCATACGAACGGATGCCCCTGAATCTATTTCCCATGGTTCAATTTCTTGTGCATAACTACTCAAAGCAGTTGCAAAAGTACCTTTTTGGGCCATGTATGAACCGGTTGGTATGAGGATGAGGTTTGTGTTGCTGAAATTGAAGATTAATCATCTTGACAAGTTGTTCCAGTTGTTCCTTAGTGAAGGCAGATTTGGGACAGATTCTTCAGCTTTAGGATCCTTTTCAGTAGCTGTTTGAAGCCCCTTGGCTTGTTTTGATCTCTGGAATTGAAGTGGGCAGGTCTACCGTGGAGTTTCCAGTAGGTTTCTGGTGTGATTGCACCGTTGGCAATGGTCACACTAAAGATTCCCCTTCCGCTGCAGATTTCTGTTGGAATCACGATGGTATGAGTCCGAACTCCGGGAAGCAAGAGCAGAATTGTCCACGAGAGTTGATTTGAATCACCCATCATCACACGCTTACGTCTTTCTTCTCTTCTTACTTCCGCAAAAGCTTCCTCTATTGAAGGTAATGGTTTTGTACCAAGTAGACGCCTTGTACTTCATCAAGATTCTTGTTGAGTCTAGCAAGAAAGTCATGGATCCGTTCTTTATTCACAGAACTTTGATTGTGTGCACGACATTGATAGTTACCGAAAAGATCGACCTCTTGCCAAAGTTTGGTTAGAGAGTTGTAGTATTGAGGGACATCCATCTCATTTTGAGCATCCCTGCTTTATTCCTTAACTCAAATAATTGTACTGAGTTCTCAAGATCAGAGTATTATCTCTTCACAGCTTCCCACATCTTTCACTGTGGTATATCCAAGGATTTTTTTCCCCATATTTTGTCCTCCATAGAATTGATGAGCTACGCCATAACCATGGAGTTTTGAGCATCACACACTTTAAAGGAGGTGTCAGACTCGACTGGTTTTTCAGCCTTGCCATCAATGAATCCCGATCTTCCTCTTCTACGTATCACCATTGGGACAGAGAGGGACCATTGCAAATAATTCTTTCCATTGAGTTTGTGAGATGTAATTTGGAGAGAGTAAGCAGTGGGGCTATTGTAGAGCTAGATTCAGAGGTAACCTCTGAACCATTACTGCCACTAGCCCCAATGAGTGCCATTTTATACATGGCTTCTCTCAACCAAGTGCAAATGTGAGCGACTTAGGAGAGAACAAAACACTGCTGAGAGGAGTTTTTATTATTCATTTCTGATTGAAAACACACGGTACAACCCTAGAATAAATAGGGAAGAAAGCCATCAAATCATATCCTAAAATATAGGAGCTGATAAGATCAAACAAAATAGAAAAACGAAAAATAGATCTAATAATTTCGTAAACAAAGGATACAGATCAACATCTTATTTGAATTCAAATTAATCTTATCTTTCTACACTTACGTTCCGTATTACCATTCTGCAGAGGAGTATACGAACATGAAATCTGATGTAAGTATCCCATACGTCAGATAGAATGTTTGAAACTCCTTGCTCACATACTCCTTAATACTATCAGAGCGAAGAATCTTGATATAAACATCAAATTGATCATAAATTTCAGTCACAAAGATTTGAAAAACAGGCAGAAGATCGGACCTAAAACGAAGAAGATATAATCATGTCATGTGTGAGTAATCATCAATAAAAGTGATAAAATATTTATATCCATGCACACTCGAAAACTTAAAAGGACCCAATATATCACTTGAACCAAAGCAAAAGGTAAATTATATTGTTTATGAACTAGATGAAAAGTGGAGCGATGATGCTTCCCAAAATTACCTGACTCATAACTAAATTCATATAATGATAAATTAGGTGTCATAGTATGTAAGGAAGATAACGGAGGATGTCAAAGTCTCCTATGCCACTAAATGTAAGGAGCAGCTACTAATGTACTGGACATATGATATACGTAGTAAAGGTTCTGTTCATACCCCCTACTAATCGGTTGCTTCGTCGAAAGATATTGTATTACAAAGTGAGATGAATAAAATGTTACCGAACAATTAGAATCATATTAAGGTGTAAGTTGGCCAATAAATAATAAATTATAATACACTAATGGAACAATGGGAATATTTTTCAAATGTAAAAAAAAAAACGATAAATCAACAACACTAGAAACATAAGTAGTAATATCATTAGTAATAAAAATGAATTTGTGAGGGCTAAAACCAAGATTGAATGTTCGTCATGACATGGTTCGCATTGTCGGAATCACCAATCTACGAATGAGAATGAGAAAGAGAGATTTTTGATGGAGTGGAAAGATTGGTAAGAGCTACAAAGGAGAGGAGTCGATGCAACTAGCCCAATTTATCATTGGAAAAGGATATCTGCTACTAGATGGAGAAGGCGGAGGAGAAGTAGTAGGGACAGATGCATGTTTGGTAGTAGGTGTATCATTAGGGTAACCATGCTTTTCTCGACATCAGTGCTCGCGATGATTGGTTCCCCCCAAAATAGGAACATATAGTTCCACCAAGGTTGCCACATTCTTGTCTACGAGTAATGCGATCCCGAGTAGATAAAGGAGGACGCCCACGAACAATACCCCAACCTCCGAAAAAGGAATCGAAAATTCCTCGCCTAGACTGAAGTGATCACCACGGTCCTGGCCACATGTGGCAAAGGCAATCGATATGGACTTGGTAGATGGAATATAGTGTAGGCACTTGATAATGATTGACAGGACGGTCGTCAGAGAGTGAGGGTTATGTTAGAGAGAACCAGTGAGCAGACACCCTCAAATGTAAATGATAACCAAGCCAAGAGAAGGATGCCGACACGTTGTTGGCGAGTAAAACATGATCGAAGGAGATTGGTTGAAAGACATTTCATTGTTCAAGAAGGCCGCTAAAGAGGACACCAAAGTCCTACAAATGTTCTCAAGGTGTGGACGTATTCAGACGAGATAGGGACCGAAGATGCTTCCAAATTTTTTGACAGTTTTCATAGACATAATAGAGTTATAGAACGAAACATCCATAGAGTTAGACAACCAAACAATTATCTATTGTCATTATGAAACCAAGAGGCATACTGGGATCCTTGGAGTCTAGTGGTGACTCCGTCAAGTGATGATGGAGGCCTTCGCAGTTTAGAACATTTTCTACAACATTGGACCATTACAAATATTTCTTTGCGCCAAAGACAGATCGTGGTGAGTCGAAAATCTATCTTGAGGTCAACTGAAGAGGATGAAGCTTCAACATAAACACATTGTCGTCGTCGGAGGCCATAATCAAGGACGCACAAGATGTGGGACTAAAGTGAGGTATACAATAATATGAAGTGACAAAAATTAACTTCATGTAGAAACTATGTGAGGTAGGAAGTAAAATAATGGTGGAAATACCCCTAAGATGGAGAGGAAGCACCTAACACATGGAAAGACGCGCCATGAAAAGGAGAGTTATTAACACATCCTCCTTGATCTTCTTATTGATTGCATGGATCACGAGTCTCTAGAAACCACAAGTTACCTCCACCTGTTGGGGTTTCTATGTTTCATGATGAACCTAGTATGTTCCTATTGTTTGAGATGAAATGGTCTCTTTCTACTACACTTATGGAGATTCAATCCACTTGCTTCAGACCAATGCCTCTATTCTGGCCTCTATTCTATCTGGACGATTTGTTGCACTTTAAACCAGCTATGCTTGTAGGTATCTTTAATGAGACCCTTACTTGGGTTTTTGAATCTTATGTGCTTGCTTTTGGGTTTGATTTAATTATATTGGCCATCATATAAGGGGTCCGAAACCGAGTCCGATACCAATACTATGAACCTTGGTCTCAAGTTGGCACAAAAATGTTTCGGCTAGTTTCCTACATAACAGTGTTTATGAAGCATTTATACCGATTCTTTGGGGTCAGCTATTGAATCCTTTTCGTCCATCCATTTCTGTTATGAGTTGTATCACCTTTAGCATCCACAACTGAGATTTTTTTCTTTACCACCTTAATCCATTTTTGTTTTATTTTACCATACGTTTTAGCAGCTAACTCATGTCCTAGAGCTCTTAACCCGTGCATTGATTGGCCTGTTGTAAACTGTAAACCATCTCTGAGTCTCTGACAGTTTTCCCTCTCATACTCAATCAAAACTACATCTTTAACTTCCTAAGAAATTCAAGTCTGTGATGTGTTTAATGCCTTATCTTCTCTCAGTTTTGGGTAAAGGGGATATAGTTAGGGGAGGAAAAGGGTTAGGGGACAAGGACTCAGGTACAGTTAATTTATTGGGCTCTGCCAGGAACCTGACTAAGTCAGCTCTTGACCCGTAAACAATTAACTGACTAAATTTTGTCATGTTATTGGTCTCCGCCAGGAACCTGACTAGTCAACTTGACCAGTAAACAAATAACCAACTAGTTTTAAGAATGCCGACCCGGTTTACCGAATAGGACAAACTGACTTGTCCGATTTTAATTGGACCTTTTACATTAAATCCGGAATGCTAGTGGGCTGAAATCCATTAATCATCTGATTGAAAAATAAGTTCGAGGAAATCCATGAATTCCTCAAACCATAATTATCACTCGATTTACATTTATGATTGAAAAATTTAGCGGACCTGCAATAAATCGGCAGTCTGATATACTATAGTCAGTTATCCTTAATGCTATTAGTATGATCACCAGTAGTAAAGTACTTCTGTTTGTTTCCTTTCCAGAATAGCCGAAGTTATTGATGAAGATGTAGTACATGCAAGGGCTCCCTTTGTTGCCTGTACACAACAGTGTTTTGCTATTAAAGCTGGAATAGATGGGCTTCTGGATGTTGCACGCCGTACTTTCTGTGACACTAGTGAAGGTACTTTTATTTGTGTAACTGTAGTAACTGTTTATTCTGTGATACTGACCTGATTGTGGTCGCAGCTATATATGCACTTGCAGGAAAATACAGGGAGGAATTTATGCTGCCAAATCTGAAGATTCCTTTTAATAATAGGCAAGGATTCTACTTTACCATACCCCAAAAGGACATAAGTGGAAAGCTTCCTGACAGATTTATTCAAGTTAGTAATTTTTTTTTTGAAGCCAGTATCTTTAGAAATATGCTGGCTAGTAGATTGAAATATTGTCATATGAGTATCAGGTCACTAAACATGGGAAAAAATTCATTGCTCAAGCTTCGAACTTGCTTCTGTAAGTATTATGTTAGTTCCTTTTTTTTCCTTATATGTACAATTTAGTAAACCTTCTGTTTATGCTAGTTTCATCGTACTATAGGTTTGATTAAGTTATTCCCATAGTAGTTAATAGGATAATAGTTTTTTTATTACATCACGTTCTTTGTTTCTTAAAGTCTCTTATATAGTTGATTTTCACTATAGTGATTTTTAAACCATGAAGACTCCACTTGACCTTTGTCCATAATTGCTTTTACACTTCTAACTAAAAAGTCCCTTGCAATTATTGTAGACTATACCCAGTGACCTTTAAAACACGTCCAGTTTATTGCTAAAAAGAGGTAGAAAACAATCAAGCATATAAAAATGCTCATCTTTTGAGTAGCATTATTTTTGTGTGCATTGGTCATTTGCAATTGATTCTATTAATCAAATAAGATCGGCCTGCTCAAGGACATTAGGTTCTTTCAATAGAGCAGAGGAAGTAAACATGGCAATTTTCTCAACATCTCGATTGTGGAAATAGGCTTGGGACAAAATGGTATATATCTCATTAGGCTCTTGACTTTACAATATATGTAGAGTTGTTTGTGGGCTGGGCCCGGGCCAAACCGGATCGGTTTTGATCGGGTTTGATCGAGTTTGGTCTGAGCCGGGCCAACCCGGTCAAGTAGACCAGTCTGAGTCGGGCCTAGAACTAGAATCACAATCATAACCCATTTTGAGTCAGTTCGGGCTGGGTCCGTGCCAGGTCCGGGATGGACCGATTTAATCTTAAAAAAACTTGGCCCTTGGGCCTTGGCCCACTATTAAAAAACTAGGCCGACTATTTAAAAATAATGAAAATGGTAGAGAAAAACTTATAAAATAGTAGAAAATAAATAGAAAGAGTTATTTAGAAAAATGAATAAATTTTAATTTAATTGAGGAAATTTTAATATATACTATTCTCGTTAGATAGGTGTTTGTTGATATGACTTGTTTTTGTGTTTTGTGTTTAAGTTCTCAACCTCTCTTTGAACTTCTTTTGTGGTACTTGCTATTAGAGGTTGATCCATCTGATTTTGTATGACAAAATATGATAACCGAGTCCGATGATCTACTGACACTTCCACTCGATTACAATATCTAGCGCCATACAAAACCAAATTGGTCAACCTCTTATAGAAAGTACCACAAAGGAAGCTTGAAAGATGTTGAAAACCGAAACACTAAAAACAATATCAACAAACATGAAACACATATCTAACAAGAATAACATATATTGAAAAATGACAAGTAGAATATAAGTACAAGAGAATTATTGCAGCTAACTCGTCGAACTGATATACGATAACTGTGACTACATAAGTTCTAGTACTATTAGCTAAATGAATTAAAATAGACATTTCTTCAAGATACAAATTTTGTAGAGCTCCACTCCATCCTCCATTCTCCATGGTCCTTGACCCCTTGTCTTACTCAAGAGGGTGGATACAATTGTTTAGATGTCTACGTAGTGTTCTTGTGCCATTGTTAGGTAGCCTTTTGAATTGTTTTACATAATTCATGCATTGAACATTAGTTGCGACATGTGTCTTGTTGGGCCTGCAACATTCTCTTTATAAGTGTTCCCAAATATTGAACAAATTGCGATGACGAGGCCTTCCTCCTTTGTTGCCTTTCACCCTCCGAGGTTGCCCCAATTGAAGTTGCGGACCTTGCGGTTTCTACGATGGTTGTTGTTCATTTTCCGTGGTAGTGAAGAAGTAGCTAATTCACATAAGAGAACACAAGAGTGATTGAAAGTAGTAGGAGGGAATAAATTTTGTTATGGTAAATTTAGATGAATTAATTCCTACTTATAGAATTTTTTCGGGTGCCAAATGACCACAAATACCTTTGGAATATAGATGTTATGGGATCACAATATGGAGAGGAGAGGGGGTAAAATGGTAAAAGACCTCCTCCCCCACCGTTATTAATTTTTTAAAGGGTGGCGGCACCCGCCGGGTTGGGGGGGGGGGGTTTAACCGGGTCTGGATTGGTTCTATGACTGGGCTTTTATTGGGCCGGGCCTACGGTCTTGCAGGGTTAAACCCGGCCGGGGTAGGTGACCGGGTCTCGAGAATGGAAACCCAGCCCGACCTTGATGGAGGAGTGGGTCGGGCTGGTCCTGGGCCGGGTTGCGGGTTGCCATGCCCACGCAACACCTCTAAATATATAGAGCACGCAATCCATGTGTTGACATCACTAGTGACAATATTAAACCTAGCTAGAAATCGAAATACGTAAATCAATAAATGTGCAGAAATAGGATAACTAATCTACTCTTCAACTTCAATCAAGATTTTAATAGTGTCGCAAATTAATTCTGGTAAAGTTGTCATATAACTATTACATTGAGGTCTCAACTTGTGAATAGCCTGACAATGTCAAGACGAAGATAGACTATGATTTTTTATGGATTTTGTTGATACTTCGATACAGTGGGATTAGGATTTTTTTATAAAATATTGGATTGACTTAGTTATGACTCTTGACGTGCTCATACTTTGATCTATGTCATATACTTTGCCTATTCCTTAGTACTAAAGAGGATGAAAGTCGGTATTCGTTTCTGTGAAAAATGGCTGTTCCCTTCTAGAATTATTTTATGAACTGGCCAGGAGCGACTTGTGAAACCAGAATATATGTTTGTTCAGCACTAGCTATTTCTCATGCAGGGATTATATTATGTCAGTATGTGAAACCAAAGAACTGATAATACGTTCCTAAGTGCATCCCCTTCAATTATTAAAGAGTGTTGTGGGTAATTGTTAGTTAGAGATGCCATATAATGGGAGAGTGTAAACTCAATTTGTACTGGAAATTACTGGCTAAGTGAAATAGGCTATTGGTTTAGCATTATTCGAACTATTGTGGTTGTCGGTCTTTGTTAGTACATCTCTTTCCAAGGATCCACCCCTTCATTGGTATTTTTGAGAAACAAGAGCAGCCATCTAACTGATGGACTGCTACTTCCTGAAAGGAACGGAAAGGAATTATTTAAAGTGGTCTACATTTGTTCATGGTCTTCTATTTTCTTTTCGCCTAAATACTTATAAAGTTCTCTAGTGGTAGGCCAGAAACATAGGTATGGGAAACATATATAAAATAATTCTTGGAAACCTAGGATGAGGATGCAACATTTATACACGAACACGCGTGCCACAGGATGGGACCCAAGGAAAGAATATTAACTATGTGGACTCATGAAATTTAGGGATTTTATGGGTTGTGGAAGCTTGTAAATTTTAATGTTTTGTGAGCAATTATTATATTGATTATCATGAATTAACTATAATGATTATCATTTGCATGTGATGGGATCGAAATGAAGTTACCTGTATCAAAAAGTGATGATCCATAATGGAAACTTTGATCTGATCTCAATGGGTTTGACAATGATGATAGGTATCGTATCTTGGTGCCCTAAGTTTCGACACCAATTCAACGATAAGATGAAAATGCTATTTGATGGCGATGGTGACTTCCAATCGAAGAAGACGATGAAAAGGGGACTTCACAAGCAACAATGACCTAAATTATGAATGAGAGATGGAGAAGATAATTTAACTTAGTTTAGGCTCTCTCGAAACACTAAATTTTATTCTCAATCCAAAAACTTTATATAGCCTATAAGGCTATGTTTTTAGATAATTACAAACTAGCAACTGGATAACCTAATATTATATCTACTAAAATCATGACAAATAACTAACAAATCCTAACTAAACTATAGTTGGATATGACCCTCTAGCAATGCTCTCTCTCTCTCTCTCACTGACGTCGCTCTATCTCTATCATCATCATTGTCCAAAAGCATTTCTTGTCAGAGTCCGGTTGGCTACGGAACACTGCAAAACCCCACTAAAGAAAGAACACATTTATGTTGGCCCATCAAACTGAACACCCCTCTATCTTGGTGCCAAATCACTCCAGCTTGTTCTCAGTATTATGTAGGTGAGTTCTAGGTAGCAAGGTCTGTAATATTGCCTGTTATTGAAACTGCCGAAACTACCGATTGCAGCCAATTCTAACCATTGAAACCCTTACCCCTTGAACTACTGAAACTGATACTCATATGAAGGGAAAAAATGATTCCTATTTTTTTAGCTAATGGAGGGAAGAGGTCTAAATAGACAATGAGTCCTCAACTACAACAACTAGGGCGGTTTTTTTATCATTGAAAAGCAAGGGGTATGCGCGATCGGAGCTCGGGTTTTGAAAGAGCTGATGCTTCTAATCTTTAAGTACCACAAATGTTGAGCATTAGTATGTTGTCTTTCATTCTTCTACGTCAGTTTATGGTCACATTAATTGTTAGACATCTTTAAGCCTTCTACTTTTTTCTTCTAATTATGTTCATGTTTTACTTTGAACATAGGCTATGTTCTAACTTTGTTTCTTTTGTTATTGAGTTTGCTAAAAAGGCATTCCATCATGATAATCCTTTGTTACTATGTTTGAATTTTGGATGTTCTTTTAAGAACTGAATTGTCGCCATTACATTTTGCAGCTAAATGTTAGAAATAAATCTGCAGCTGCTGAATGTTTCATGCGAACAGAGTTCTGTTTAGAAGGTTGTGATGACATAATTACTTTTTGTGGAATGCTCTATATATTTCTATTCATTTTGCTCAATATTGATACTAATCATTGTCTTCATTAGACGTTTAAGGCTGTTGAATGAAACTTGTTATATATATAATCTACCAAATGATCTTCATGTTTTTCGATGTCTGGACTAGTCTCTTTTACAATATAATGTCCATGAAATTTTCCTTTTAAAATTTTAACAAAGTATTACTAATAGATTGTCTTTATTTCTCCGTGAATTATGTATCTAGCTGTTCCTTGGTGCCTAACTCATTATTCTTAAACGTGATTCCACTAAATGAATTTGATCACAAGTTTTATCTTTTCTCCTGCATTTCTTGTATACTAGTCTGTCTGGAGACATTTCAGGTTGAAATTTCCAAATATCTACAACATTCATCATGCCATTTACATCTATTTCTTGACATTTATGTATGTACTTGTGCTTGGTGCCAATGGAAATATATAGCGACACATAAAGATATGTGATGTTTGTTTTGATGGTACCATCATGCCATTGATCAATTTTATATTAAGCAGCTTACTGATTTATACAGATGATTACTTGCAATTATGTACCCACATGGAATTTTGCTTAATAGTCCACCTTATAAATACAATTAGGTATTCTAAAAATTGATTTATCAGTGGTTAGTTGGCCTAGTAATCAGCCACTTGATCCAGTTAATTGAGTGGCCGATTGATCAAAAGTTCCAAGTAGCCTAACAATTGCAAATAAGTGGCTAAGTAATGCGATCAATTGGTAACCAGCCATGGACTGAGTCTAATGAGAGCCACGTAAAACACCATTAATCAGATTAATCAGTTGGCCTAGTAATAACTGTTGAATCCCATTTTTTTAACACTAGCTATTGTATCTATAGATTAAAGGCTAATAGTTCTGCGAAGGCCCTGAATATACTGATGAATATGTTTCTATATTAAACTTGTTCCTTAATAGATTGGCATCACTCTATTATATTGTTCTTTTTTTTGTTGCACTAATTATTGTTTACATTTCCTGTTCCAAGTTCCATTAAGGAAGCAAGAAAGCACTTTAGCCACTTCTTGCTTGTACATGTAACTACGTTTATAAGTATGCATAATTTCTTAGTGCACTATGCATGATCTAAAAATGCTTATTACAAGTTATAACCAAGGTTCGCAATATCAGCAGATACTGATAAGTATTGGTCGTATTGTATCTCTTGGCATATCGTGATCCGATACTGGACCCTACTGATACAAATTGATAATTGTCTGTATCAAAGTTGGGTCTCTCTTTCTGGCTCAACTCAACAAAGATTAGAAGAAAAGGCGGGTACCACAAGAAACAATGTCTACACAAATAATCTGGCATCAATATCCTATGGTGTGTCAATAGGATTTCTTCTCGACACATTATAACTATTACTATTTATTGAAGTTGTATATCTGTAATTCGCAATAGCCATCCAACTTAATGTTATTAAGTTCAAAATTATCTATTGCAGTGGTACTTTGTCTAAAAGCAAGTAAACAACAATATTTATTATGCGTGTGCAATTCAACAATGTTAGATTATTTCATTCAT
Organism: Iris pallida; assembly: GCA_029216955.1. NCBI lineage: Eukaryota > Viridiplantae > Streptophyta > Magnoliopsida > Asparagales > Iridaceae > Iris > Iris pallida. Next base: position 11,775 of record JANAVB010010683.1, read on the forward strand.
AACTAATCGGGAAGTAAAAATATTACATAACATTATGCTTAATTATGTCAAATATTTTTCTTATTTTAATAATTTATTGTTAAATGACTTTTCAAAACCAATAACTCATAAATGACAATCCGAAACAGTTGAAACCCCCGATACTATGATATCAATACTTATAAGAGGGGTGTGGATATCAATACTCATAAGAGGGGTCCGAAATGGATTATGATAACGATAGTGCGATCCTTATAACATGTTAGAGGTTAGCCATATCTATCAATTTTATATTCTTTTATGTGAATTATTGGTTCTACTTGTGTACCTACTTGTACATACATAGAGATTAACTCTGTATGTATAATCCTCAGATTATATATCCTATAGTTATCTACTATCGTGCAAGGTTTGCATTGCCATCCGATACTGATAAATTTTGTTCGCGTCATATTGTATTATGGCATGTCTTGATTAAATACTAGCTGGTATCGACATGGGGCTCTCTTTTCTGGTCAAAAAAGAAAGGAGAAGCCTGGTAAATAATATAGTTGACACATTGATCGTACAAAGAGGAGTTTCAGTGGGGTAGGTGGTGCAAGAACCAAAAAGAACAGAATCATACTGAGCAATCGTGGTTTGGAATATGTTCTTTTGGTTTTTTAATCTCTCTTTCCACTCTGGTTCTTCGTTAGTTTTTATTTCTTGATTTGGTTCACGGTTGAGAAACTAAAAAGCTCGTTTGGTACCAAACTAGACCGAGTGTACTAAATGTCTTAAAGACTGATTACAATTTCCATTGTGTTGTTCTGAAGATATTTTGAAGATTTTTTATGGTGTCTTCGTTTATGATTTATGTTTGAGTAATTCGGTGACTTTATGGATTTATATGACTATTTTTGGGATTGGTCACAATATTTTTATTTACTCTACATTGCTCATTATTCGGATATTAGATTGATGATTTAATGGATTTATGTTATGACTATGTTTGATTATTTATAATTTGATGAGTTTATGGATTTATAATTCAGTTTGATTGTGTGTGAAACCAAGTAAAATAACCGAACCAAATTGAGATGAATGGTTGGGTTAGTGCGATTCTATCCGTTGGGATGGTCAGTTTAGTTATCAAATTTTAGAGAACCGAAGGATGTCGATTTTGTTCGGGGTTGATCTAAAAAGTGAACCAAAATAGCCAATTCTTACACCTACCGAAGATCGACATGCTAGTGTGTCGATAATTCTCATCACCACACATGACCATTATCATTTGTTGAAGCTGTAAATTTACAATATTCATTTGTCTTAAGATTTTGTCAAACTCCATCTATTATGACCTTAATCCTCTATGTTGTCAAATTCCAAGCAAAAATGGCTATGAGCATGATAGTTTGTGCCATAGAACCTAGAAGGCCACCTGGTGGGTTGATAGACCTACCTTTTGGTTATATATTTAGGCTCATGCAACCAAGGAGCACCCTCCAAATTTTTGTACTAATCTTTAACTACAATGACTTTAATCCATATGATGCGATCGACCATTGTCTGCCAAAAAATGTCAAATAAAATTTAAAATGCAAACTCTTTTCAATTGACAATTCAAAATTGCTTTTATTGTCAGGTACAATAATTATTGTTGTTAAGTATTAGTATTAGTAGTATTGAGCTTTAGTCCCACATTTGATAGAATAATAATGAGAAGGTTAGCCTCTCATATATATGTGTAACTCTCTCATCAATAATAATCAATCCTATTATTTCACTTTACATGGTATTAAAGCCATAACCCATCCACCCCTCTCCATAAAAAAACCCTAACCCTAGATTCACTCCCCCCCTCCCCCCCCCGCCCTCCCTTCCCCAGGCGCCCCTCCCCCTTGCTGCCCATCCCCACTTGCTTCCCCCCTTGCCCCCACCCAAATCCTAAACCTAGCCGACTTTCTAACCATAACCTACATATGTCCATAAATCCTAACCCAAAGCCTAACATCACCTACATCAAACCCTAGATGTTTTTTTCCTTCTACAAAAAAAAAAAGAAAAAAAAGGAAAAAAAATATATATTTGGGATCCTCAGAGGGTAAACAATGGTTTATTTGCTGGAACCTCTGACTCACAAAATTGATTTGGGATCCTCAGAGGGTAAACATCGGTTTGTTTGTTGGAACCTCGTACTCTCAACGTTGACTTCAGGAATTTAACGAAGAGCAGACAAGTTGCTTGTTTTGCATGAAGCTTTGTTTCTTTCCTTGTTCTTCACATCAGGATCTAACAGATGGTAACTTGGGTTACCTCTCTAACTTAGCTTGTGTGATCCACGTTCAACTCTGCTTCCTATGCGCGTGTCGGTTTTGGCCACATTTTTAGCGCATTAGCAGAGTTGACATGATTATCAAGTTAAAAAGATCAATTCGACAGTCGAATCAGGAATACCTACATGATGACTAGCACTGGGGCGAATAACAGTGCTACAAACACTAGTGTCAAACGTAATAGCGGGACCAACGTGCACCGGCATGACGATTTTTTCGATTCGACTTGTCGATCGACGGTTGGCCGGACCAGAGGGCTACTCGACATGGCGAAAGAAGGTCGCGAAGACGCTTCGGAGAATGCGGTTGTTCGTACATCTGACTGACAACCCTCCAGCAGAGACTGATCCCATATTTGAGTAGTGGGAGACAGATGACAGTCGACTGTTCACGCAGTTGATGAATTCAATGGAACCATCAATAGAAGACATGGTTCAGAATACAAATACGGTAAAAGAATTATGGGAGGTTTTAGCGGCGGTATCTGATCGAAAACATGATCTGTCTCGTATCTACGACTCGGTCGTTGGCATCTACCGAGCAAATCAGGGAGACAAATCTTATAAGAATCACTTCCGGGGCTTTAAGACCATGACTAATGAAATCGACTATGTCTTACCTCTGACGATGGATATCAATAAAGCGAGGGCTCAACGTGAGCAGCTTCATGTCATGACATATCTCGTCTCTCTTCGTCCTGATGCGGATTCTGCTCTCTCAAATCATTGCTGGATCTGATGTTCCATCTCTGATGGAAGCTCACTTTCGTGTCCTACGGGTAGCGAAAGTCGTGGAGACTACTCCGGGTGATCCTCCTACTGATCGATCTACTCTTGGTGCTGCTCGTGCTGGATTTTGTAGTGGTTGTGGTAGTCGACGTGGTGGCCGTAATAGTAGACGGCGCAATGACGGGCGTGATGAGGGTAGACCCCGCACATGTTTCAACTATGGTCTGCAAGGCCATTTCCAGTATCAGTGTCGTAAAGCTCCTACCGCCAATATTACATCAGATGCTCCTGATAATGGCGTTCGTTCTGTTCAAATGACCGCAGAGTTATATACAGATTTTCTTGACTTTCAAGCTCAACGTCGTGGTAAAGCATCCACATCTGGATCCATAGCTGGGTACTCAGCGACATGTGTAGTAAGGTCGAAGCAGTAGGTAATTGACTCTGGTGCGCCTTCTCACATGACTGGCAACGCAGGTATGATACACAATTATTTATCGGTAGGACGTGTTTCCAAAATTACTTGTTGCCAATGGTGGTTCACTAACAGTCCGTAGATGAGGAAGTGCCCGTCTTTCTTCCGGACTGTTACTCAATTCCGTATTACATATATCGGAAAACCCGTTCAGTTTGCTTTCAATTAGTCAGCTTACTCGCGATTTGCATTGCTCGATAACCTTTTTTTCCGGATGGTTGTATTTTTCAGGACCTAAAGACTGGAAAGACTATTGGTAATGGGCATGTGGCTGGAGGCATGTACTTGTTTGATGTACCTTCTTCTATTGTCTGTGCCGGCGTGAAACTCGATCATTTCGATTTACATTGTCAGTTAGGCTATCCGTCAATTCAAGCTCTCTAGAAAATGTACCCATCTTTGGATGTTCATGCTTCTTTTTATTGTGAGTCGTGTCGTTTGGTTAAGCATCACGGGGTTCCCTATTCGATGAGTCCTAATAAATTTGCATCCGCTCCTTTCATGTTGGTGCATTCTGATGTATGAGACCTTGTCCGATTGAATCAATAATGAATTTCAAGTATTTTATTACATTTGTTAATGATTACTCGCGTGTCACTTTTGTTTACCTGATGAAAAATTGCTCTGAATTATTTAAAATTTGGTGCAATTTTTATCCGAAATCAAAACACAATTTGGTGTTCCGATTAAATGCTTTGGAAGTGAAAATGGTCGTGAGTGTCTATCTCGTGAGTTCAATTCTCATTTGTCCGACAATGACATTATCTTCCAAACTTCATGTCCTTACACACCACAACAGAATGATGTGGTAGAATACAAGAATCACCATCTCTTGGAAACAACGCGTGCTATTATATTTCAAACACGTACTCCCAAGAGGTTTTGGTCTGATGCTGTTCTTACAGCTTGCTATCTGATTAATCGCATGCCATCTTCAGTTTTTAATGGAAGTACTCCCTTTTTTCGGTTATCTTCTAACCAAGAGCCGTTATCTTTACCTCTCAAGATTTTTCGTTGCTTGTGCTATATTCGAGATACTCGATCAACTCTTTCTAAATTAGATTCTAAGGCAATCCAATGTGTTTTCCTTGGGTATCCTAAGGATCAGAAACGGTATCGGTATTTTTCTCCTACCTTGAAGAGATATTTTTTCTCTCGGGTTGTTACCTTCGTTGAAAATGACTTTCCTCTACTTCCACAAACGACAAATCCAGTTCCCCAAGTTTACCCAGACGAGGATTTTTTGTTATTTTCGGTTCAAAAACAACAGCCCCCCGTAAGGATGCCCTCCCCTATTGAGCCACACTCAGTCCTTGGTAGCTACTATCGATGGGGTTCAGATTTCCAATACTGTCGAGGAGGGTCTCAAACATCCCGGTTGGCGTGCTGCTATGAAAGATGAGATGAAAGCGCTCCGGGAGAACCATATTTAGGACTTGGTAGATTTGTCTACTGGAAAGCAGGCAGTAGAATGCAAATGGGTATTCACGATCAAGATGAAATCGGATAGCACTCTTGATCGTCTAAAGGCTCGTCTGGTGGCTAAAGGATATTCCCAGAACTATGGTGTGGATTATTCTGAGACCTTCTCTCCAGTTGCTAGGATGACATCTTTGCGCGTACTCTTGGCCTTAATTGTTCTCTATGACTGGCTATTGCTTCAGTTGGATATCAAAAATGCATTTTTTTACGAGGATATTGAAGAAGTGTATGTGGTGCAACCTTCCGGGTTCGTTGCAAGGGAGGGTAAAGTGTGTCTGTCATCTGCGAAAGGCTTTCTACGGTCTCAAACAATCACCTCGTGCGTGGCTTGGTCGATTTACACATGTTATTACTCAGTTTGGCATGTGTCAATCAAAGAAGGATCATTCGGTATTCTATCGACTGTCATCAGCTGGAAGGATACTACTTGGTGTCTATGTTGACGACATTGTGATTATGAGAGACGACATCAAGGGTATTACAGGACTAAAGAAGTTTTTGGAAGAACAATTTCAGACAAAGGATATGGGATCATTGAACTACTTCTTGGACATTGAAGTCACAAGGGATAAATGGGACATTATAATATCTCAGAGGAAGTATGTGTTGGACATACTAAATGATGCAGTAATGATGCAAGTCAAGGGAGCTACCTTACCCATGGATCCAGGAGCAAAGTTACTCCCAGACGAGAGGGTCCTGATGACCAATCCAGATTAGTATCGTTAAGTGGTTGAAAAATTCAACTACTTGGCGGTCATGACTCGCCCGGACATTTCTTTCGCCGTGAGTGTCGCAAGTAGGTTTATGGCTTCTCCACAAGTTCGATACACTGGCATGTAGTTATTAGAATTCTGTGCTATCTAGTCCAGAATCCAAGAAAAGAAATTCGAATGGAGAATCGTGGACATACTCATGTTGAGCGCTTTATCGATGCTGACTGGGGTGCAAACCTGACAGATAGACGGGTCTGGCTACTCGATATTTATTGGTGGACACTTGATATTATGGAAAAGCAAGCAGCGGAGTGTGATAGTACAATCAAGTTCGAAAGCAGAATGTTGAGCCATTGCTCATGGCACAACAAAGCTGTTATATCTGAAGCATCTTTTATAAGAGATGGAAGAAGAAGCATGATCTAAAGCAGCATATATGCGGTGTGATAATCAGCCTGCTATTCATATTGCTACCAATCATGTATTTCATGAAAGGACAGAACACATTGAAATCGACATTAACTTTGTCTGTGATGAGTGTAAAAAGTGGACGGTAAAGTTTTACTACGTGAGGACCGGTGATCAGATAACTGATATCTTTATGAAGTCTCTTTTGGGTCATCGGGTTCAATTTCTGTGTAACAAGCTGGACATGATTGATAACTATGTTCCAGCTTGAGGGAGGGTGTTAAGTACTAATATTAGTATTAATAGTATTGGGCTTTAGTGATGAGGGCATCATTTGAATGGATCAACTCAAATCAAATTCACTTTTTCTGTTCGTTTGTTTGTTTGTTGTTTTTATCCATTCCTTAGGAGGTTGTTGTGTAGTTGTTGAGTTGAAGTTGTTAGTTTATTAGTTAGTTTGTTGTGGAAGAGTAGCATATTTAAAAAAAGGCTGAATGTTTTCTTGGAACGATGAATGAATGAAAAGAATTTTCTTTAAAAGAACTCTACCTTCTATGGCTGTGATGGTCAACTCCTCCTTCTTCTAAGCTTCCCTCAGCCTCCCCCCTCCCCTCCTTCCTTCCAGCAGGCCCAAACCAGTAGCAGTAGCAGCCAAAGCAGCAGTAACAGCCCCAAAACCAGCAGTAACATCAGCCAAAGCAGCAGTAACAGCAGCCTCAACAACAGTCGCAGCGTATACAAGCCAATTCTGCAGCCCCTTCCTCCTGGTAATCATTCAACATTCCAATCCTAGTCTTCCTCTTCACTCTAAATCAAGTAAGTATGGCTACTATATCTATTATCCAATATACTATCAATAAACTGCTGATCCACCTGTAATTTGAGTGCTTCTACAAAAATAAAAGAAAATGGAATTTGTAGTTATCAATCTATTTATTAAATAGAGAACTATTCAAATTTAGTGGTAACTCGATTCAATTTCTTGTGAAATTCTAAGGGTTTGCATGCTAGTTATGATCTCTTACCTAATATACTCATTAATTTAGACAACCTAGAAATTGTTTGTTAATTAGCAAAGAGTTAAGTGAGACTTGCTTTAATTCAAATTATTTGCTGATTCTTAATTCGCATCCATTCCGCGTCAATTTTTGGTATCAGAGTATGGTTTAGGTTTCGTTTGCATTAGATTCCTTCAATTTATGCATTGAGACCATATAGAATTTTGTTAGAACCCATATCACATTGCATATTGCATGAGTACCCGTATCGGTAGGCAATACCAACCCACTCCTGATATGGCCCCTGAACAAGATCAAATGTTGCAAGAAATTTTAAGTCGCCTAATTAACATGGAAAAAGATGCCAATGCGCTAAGAACAGCTATTGAAGATACTAGAAACCGACTTGAAAGACTAGAACGCGAACGTCATAGAACTCCTAACTTGTTGGATGAGGGTTCCCATCATAGTGACTATCGAGAGGTAGATAGAGACAGACATAGGGGTTTGGATCATCGTAGGGATGACCCAGTTGGACATCAAGACTATAGACAACGACACGATAATCTGGATAGAGATAGACCTAGAGGCCTTGATCACCGTCAGAATGATCCCGTCAGATATCATGACTATATGCCACCCCGAGACCTCATCAGAATTTACGAGACGAAAGGATAATAAGAAGCGTTAACATAAAAATGCCAACTTTTGACGCTCAGCTGGACCCAAAAGTTTTCATCGACTGGATGACAGACATGGACCACTATTTTCGGTGGTATGATATGCCTGAGGCTAGGAAAGTCCGTTTTGCCACAATGAAGCTTGTTGGACAAGCTAAGTTGCACTGACAAAGTGTTGAACAATTGTTGGTACAAAGGAGGCAAGAACCCATTCTTACATGGAATGAGATGAAAGAGAAGTTGAAAGAAAAATACTTGCCAACTTCCTACCGGCAAAGACTTTTGGACCAATGGCAGAAACTGACCCAAGACAATCATCATGTCACGGATACATCTCCAAATTCAACAAATATTTAATTCGATATGGAGTGACATAAGAGGTTGGAATGACCCTTTCTAGGTTTAGATCTGGACTTCGAGATGACTTACAACGTGAATTGTTTCTGCGTGTGGTAACGTCATTAGAACATGCTTATTAATTGGTTGAGGATCTTGACCGATTTCAAAGACCCTCTTTCAATAGCAGTGTGATTCATGGACTACCTCTAACAGACCCAACTAGTCAAACCCTAGGTTTAATCAGTCCCAACCAAGCCAAAACCTAATGTACCATCGTTGTCAAGAAACCCCAATGAAAAGGGTTTACTTGGGGATGCTCCCAAGGCCAATCCTCGTACTGAGTGTTATAGGTGTCATGGTTATGGTCATTACGCACATCAGTGTCCGACTCGAACCCTCATTGTAGATGATCAATCCGACGAGGACCAAGATGGCTACGTAGTAGAACATGAACCATATTTAGGAGAGTGCGAAGATGATTGTCCTGAAGACGATGGATATATGGGTCTCATTAAGAGTTCCTCGACCCATAGGAATGTTGATAGGGGGCACGAAAATTCTAGGCTTAGTATTGTTCAATGTGTCTTGTCACAAGCTAGAGACACTGACGATTGGCGTCGTACCACCATTTTTCATACCTTTATTAGAATTGGTAATCAATCATGTAAGGTGATCTTGGGTAGTGGGAGTTGCATTAACGCTATTGCATCTAACGTCGTAGCCAAGACTGGTCTTAAGACTGAACCTCACCCTAACTATATAAGGTTAGATGGGTAGATGAGTCATCCATCAACGTTAAGGAGAGATGTCTTGTTCCTATAGAGTTTGCTATCTACAAGGACAAGGTATGGTGCAATGTAATCAAGATGGATGTGGGACATCATCTTAGGAAGACCTCGGCTATTTGACTTAGATGTCACTCTCTATGGCCATTCTAACTCTTGTACCTTCATGTATAAGGGTCAAAAGATTAGGCTTAACCCTATGCAACCAAAGCCTAATCCAAATGTTAAGAAGAGTGGAACCTCCGACAAGAAGAATGAGCTTACCCTGATAGGCCCTAAAGAAATAGGATATGAGATTGCTAAAGGGACTACAGTAGTTGCCTTAGTTGCTAGGGAAGTCCAGAATGACTCCCGAGAGCAAGTCCCAACTGAAACAATCCCTGTCCTAGAGGAGTTTAAGGATGTTTTTTCCGAGTATCTCCCAAACTGTTTGCCTCCGATAGACCTTGTTCCAGGAACAACCCTATCTAACCCGCTGTATTATCGTCTGAATCCCACTGAGCATGCAGAGTTAAGACGACAAGTCGAGGAGTTATTAGGTAGAGGATTTATCAGGAAGATCATGAGCCCTTGTGCGGTACCTGCTCTTTTGACTCCAAAAAAGATGGTACCTGGAGGATGTGCGTAGATAGCTGCGCGATCAATAAAATAACGGTGAAGTACCGTTTTTCGATTCCCAGGCTGGACGATATGTTAGATATGATGTCGAGAGCCACTATCTTTTCAAAGATTGATCTCAAAAGTGGCTACCATCAAATTCGTATTCGTCCAGGAGATGAATGAAAGACCGCATCCAAGACAAAAGACGGTCTTTACGAGTGGTTGGTCATGCCCTTTGGACTATCCAACGCCCCTAACACCTTTATGAGAGTAATGACGCAAGTGCTTAGGCCATTTATGGGTAGATTTTTGGTTGTGTATTTTGACGATATACTTATCTCCAGCCAATCTAAGGACCAACAATAGAACATCTGAGACAAGTGTTTGCCACGTTGCGCAAAGAGAGCCTGTATGCAAACCCTAAGAAATGTGCATTCTTTACTGAAAAGATTATTTTTCTGGGATATGTCGTATCTTCTGCGGGAATCTTTGCCGATCCCCAGAAGATAAAGGCAATTGTAGAGTGGCCCGAGCCCCAGAGCGTTAATGTTAGGAGCTATCAACTTTCTATCGTTGGTTTATACGAGGGTTTAGCACTATTATGGCCACTATAACCGATTGTTTAAAAAAGAAAGCTTTTGAGTGGTCAACTGCCGTCGCCAAAGCATTCAAAGACATTAAGAAAAAGATGACGGAGGCTCCTGTTATGTGCCTTCCTGATTTTTTAAAAGTGTTTGAGGTTGCATGTGATGCGTCTGACATAGGCATAGGCATAGGTAGGGTTTTGGCCCAAGAGGGACATCCAGTAGCTTTCTTTAGCGAAAAATTGAACGAGGCCAGGCATTGCTACTCCATCTATTATAAGGAGTTTTATGTGGTCATTCAGTCCCTTCGCCATTGGTGACATTATTTACTCCCGCAAGAATTCATTATCTATTCTGATCATGAGGCCTTGAGATACCTCAACTCCCAGAAGAATTGAACGCTAGACACGGTAGGTGTGTTGAGTTCTTGCAAGAATATACTTAATGTTAAAACATAAGGCGGGAGTTGAGAACAAAGCCGCGGACGCGCTTAGCAGACGTATAGCTGTACTGTCTGGCATGAGTACTGAAGTTGTTGGCTTTGAAAAGGTCAAAGAGGAGTACGAGTCGTGTCCTGATTTTGGTGATATTTATATACTCTTAAGAGATGGATTGACTCGCGAGATAGATGGCTTTCTATTGACAAATGGCTATTTATTTCGATTTAGCAAGCTATGTATCCCACGTATGTCGTTGAGGGATTTTTTTGGTGTGGGAATTACATGCAGGTGGTTTGTCCGGTCACTTTGGGCGAAATAAGACTATAGAAGCTGTTGAAGATCAATTTTATTGGCCTAGTGTCAAAAGAGATGTTGTCAAACTCACGGTCAGTGTCGTACTTGTCAACTAGCTAAGCAACAAAAACAAAATACAGGCTTGTACATTCCGCTTCCTGTACCTAACCGCCCATGGATAGATGTCAGTATGGACTTTGTGCTAGGTCTACCGAAAACTTGTAGGAAACACGATTCCATCTTTATGGTAGTAGACCGTTTTTCGAAGATGGCCCACTTTCTGCCCTGTCCTACAACATCAGATGCCTCTAAAATTGCTAAAATTTATTGTGACAGAGTCGTTAGATTGCATGGGTTACCGAAAACAATTGTGTCAGACAGGGATGTTAAGTTTCAAACTACTTTTGGAAAACCCTTTGGCATTTGATGGAAGCAAAGTTGACCTTTTCCACAGCTTATCATCCCCAGACTGATGGGTAGACTGAGGTGGTTAATAGGAGTTTAGGAAATCTTCTACATTGCTTGGTTGGGAAAAATATCAGGAATTGGGATCTCATTTTATGTAGAGCCGAGTTTGCATATAAATGTTCAGTTAATAGGTCCATGGGCATGAGTCTATTTCAGATTGTGCATGGGTTCAAACCAATTAGGCCTATAGATCTCATTTCCATGTCTCAGCATTCTAGGATTTCTGATTCTATATCTGCATTTGCCGAACATGTTCATAATTTGCATAAATAAATCAGCCAAAAAAATTGAATTAGGTAATGCTCAATATAAGTCTTCTGCTGATAAACACAAAATTTTGGGTTCCAAATTGGTGATTATGTTTTGGTCCGGATCAGACCTGAGCGGTTTCCTCCAAGATCCGTTAAGAAATTATATGCTCGCAGTGCATGACCATTTAGAATTTTGCAGAGAATTGAACCGAATGTGTACGTCATTGACTTACCACCTGGCTTCGGGATCAGTTCTACATTTAATATTGAGAATCTGATGGCTTACAAAGGTCCCCCAATTAGTCCAGAAAATTCACTTGTGGATTCAAATGAGCCTACCCTTGAGCCTGTTCCAGAGAATTTTCCACCACTACCCTTACTCCCATGGTCCCAATCAGCAGATCATATTGATAGAATATTGGATGATCAAATCATCTCTACTGGTGATGGTGGTTGTCAACGATACTTGGTTCGATGGAGAGGTCGCCCGGAATCTAATGACTCGTGGGTTACACGGGAGGAACCGCAGCAGCTTTATCCAGATTTACTGGACTACTATGACAGTAGCCACTGGAGTCACTCGTCAGTGCCGAATTCTTTCTACCTTGGGAAAATTGATGAGCACCTCAAGCCCCCAATTACGAAGACATACCAACGTAGACGACGCCGCGACACGGCCTCATTATGGATTAACATTTGATCCATAGTACCATGACAGTAGCTATGGGAGTCATTCGTCAGAGTCGAATTTCTTTCACCCGGGAGAATTGATTAGGACATCATTTGAATGGATTAACTCAAATCAAATTCAGTTTTTTTGTTTGTTTGTTGTTTTTACCCATTCCTTAGGAGGTTGTTGTGTAGTTGTTGAGTTAAAGTTGTTAGTTTGTTAGTTAGTTTGTTGTGGAAGAGTAGCATATTTAAAGAAGGCTGAATGTTTTCTTGGAACGATGAATGAATGATTGAATAAATGAATGAAAAGAACCTACGGCAGCAGTAACAGCCAAAGCATGCCCAAACCAGCAGCAGTAGCAGCCAAAGCAGCAGTAACAGCCCCAAAACCAGCAGCAGTAGCAGCCAATGCAGCAGTAAAAGCAGCCAACACAACAATAGCAGCCAACGCAGCAGTAAAAGCAGCCAACACAACAATAGTAGCAACCTCAACAACATCCACAGCGTACACAAGCCAAATCTGCAGTCCCTTCCTCCCGTTAATAATTCAACATTCCAATCCTAGTCTTCCTCTTCACTCTAAATCAAGTAGGTATGACTACTACATCTATTATCCAATATACTATCAATAAACTGCTGATCTACCTGTAATTTGAGTGCTTCTAAAAAAATCAAAGAAAATGGAATTTGTAGTTATCAATCTATTTATTAAATAGAGAACTATTCGAATTTTGTGGTAACTCGATTCAATTTCTTGTGAAATTCTAAGGGTTTGCATGCTAGTTATTATCTCTTGCCTAATATACTCATTAATTTGGACAACCTAAAAATTGTTTGTTAATTAGTAAAGAGTTAAGTGAGACTTGCTTTAATTCAAATTATTTGCTGATTTTTAATTCGCATCCATCCCGCATCATTTAGTCCCACATTGGATAGAACATTAGTGAGAGGGGTTAGCCTCTCCTATATATACATAACTCTCTCATTAGTAATAATCAATTGTATTATGTCACTTTACAATTGTGTACCTAATGTTTTAAAAAGCTCTAAGCACTCCTAGGCGAGTTGTCTCACCTCATCGGCCGGAGAAGAAAAGCACCACATGAGTAAATTCTTAAATTCTCTTTTCATAACACATTTACTCACTTTTGTAGCTCTTGTTATATCTAAATATATTCTATATTCCTAAAAACTCATCAAACTTGAGTTTTTAGACAATTAACTAAAGAAAAAAGTCAAAAACGATACCAAATTACTAATAGAAAACAACAAAGTAACTTAACTGTATCACAAAATAGTCTATGAAACACAACATTAAGTTCAAAACAATAGCATCATATATAAGTTATTATGATAGAAGACAAATTGTTGAATGAAAAACAAACATAAAAGATAATCAACGAGCCAATGTTTCACATTCCTAAATGACTTAGCGATCCTTCTTTTTTCTACCCAATCAATATCATCAAAAATGAAATCTTCGTCCTCATTGATTGATAGATTTTGTTTATCATTTTCTCTTATGTCTCGTCATCTCCATCTTTTCTCTCTCATCCAAAAGTCTTAGTGGAGGTAGTGTTGGTCTTGAAGAAGATGAGGGTGGTTTTGATTTTGAAGAAAATGAAAAACCGGCTACAAAATTGCCCAAGGAGCCAAATCGAGAGCAATGCCACTCCTCTCTTATGTGTCGTTGTCGCATGATATTCTCCTCTCTTTTTTGATTTATGTCTATTTAATTAGTAACTTATAGTATTAAAACTTAAAAAAAGACTCTATTTGGACCTTTAAAACTTGAGAATACAATTTCAAAAACCAACAAAATCAAACAAGCCAATAAAACTTATCAAATCCAAACATTGCCCCAAAAAGCTGCATAAAACCCAGTACACCTATACGTGCGCCTAGGCTCGCCTAGTTATCTACTTGCCTAATCTCGTCTTTGGCATCTTTTTCGTCTAGGTGTCGCCTAAAGAAGATCATGATAGTCAAAGGCGCACCTCGGGAGAGCCTAAGGCGCACCTCAGAGCAAGGTACGACATCTGCACCTCATACCTTATTACGCGAGACGCCTTTTTCTGGGCGCACCCAAGACGCGCCTTAGATGCGCCTTTCAGCAAGGCTCAACTAAGAAAAATATGCCTTATGTGTTTTTTTTTACAAAAAACTTTTGAGTCGTAGAGATAGCCATTATCTCATACAAGTGGGTTGAATGTTGGAAGGTAGCTATTTCTATGGTTGTCAAAGTTGACTACAATTGAATTTGATAAACTAAAATTTACTAAAACGTGGTAGAAAAAATACAAATTCTTTTTAGTTCTGTTTAGTACTATTGTTGCTTTGCTATTTCACTGGGTTATGTTTTAACATATTTTTGTTGGTTTTAATATGTTATTTAGTTTTATTTCTTACATTAATAATTTGTTTATTTATTTATATATATTTTATTATTATTTATTTTGCGTCTTGCTTCGCTCGGACGTGCGTCTTAAGTGCGTCTTACACCTCAGACGATATGG
>JANAVB010010684.1:0-25644 GCA_029216955.1 Iris pallida
TCACCGGCGGTCAGCGGGTCGCCGGAGGGTCGGGCGCCGGCCAGGGAGCGGCGACAGGGCGCGGGCGACGGTGACGCGGGGACGCGCGGGTCGGCGGGAGGCCCGGGATCGGGGTCGGGCCACGGAAAGCGGCGCCGGGGAGGTGCGACGAGTAGGGGGCGGCCCGGGAACTCCGAAAAAAAAGGGGGTGGATCGGCTCAAGTTCGCCGGAAAAGTAGATATCTAGGAATTTCTCAGAAACTGGGGAAATGGTGGTGTAGGGAAGAATGGTTGAGATGAAGGGTTTATATAGGAAAATAAAGTTGGAAGTTACCAACTTTAGGGAGGGAGGAGTCCCCCAGCCTTTATGGCCGACCGGCGTGGAGGGAGGCAGTGAGTCGAGCGTTGGGGAGAGGAAGAAGAAGAGTTCTTCCGTTAAGAAAAATCAACAGAGAACCCAACTCTCCAACATAAAGGAAAGTTATTCCTTTAGCTAAGACACAAACCATTATGAATGAATGGTTCAGCAAACATAGGTTTCAACTAATGTATTATTAGTTGTGATCTAAAGGTTAACTATGGCTCTAAAATAAATGAGCCAATAAAATTATTAATTTTAAGACTTTGGACCAAACATAAATTCATTTTTTTTAAAAATATAATGTATATTTTATAATTCAATAATTTTGTTTAAAAAATTATTTTTTGAGTACAAATAAGGTTCGGGTCTGGTTAACACTCAAAATCCAAGTTTAGATTCTTCAGAAATTAATTTACACTAAATTGATTGTTTAACTATTAATTAATAACTTTTAAAAATAATTCTACACTTTTATTAATTATCAATATTAACAAATTATCTAACATTATTCTAAAAATTTAATTTAGCAAAATAATAAAAAAATTAGAGAAAAATGCAATTTAAAATTATGGGTTTCACAACCTTCCCTCCTTAAGAAAATTTCGTCCTCGAAATTTAAAAGGCAAGGTAGGAGAAACAAATAGGTACAGGTATTGCACCCGTAACCCAAGTCCAACTATAAGGATTTCCAAGGCAGTCATGGATGAGACGGTTGAGGGAAAAAAAAATTTATGTATGATATCATCCATGCAGAAAGAATACAAAAGCGAACCAAAGTACACGAGGTTGATCAGACCATCGTGCACCGGTCCTGATTAGACAATATATTAATGGGTGCACCCAATAAAATACCGTCATGATCAAGCTTGACAAAAAATAGCTTGCAAAACTAGGCTAACTTCGTCAGCATCAGTCAAGTTTAGAACGAAAAGATAAGAAAATAAGTGATGACTCGAATTCTGATCTTCTTCTCATCTCTGACTAGGCTTGCAACTGGTTTCTCTGGCACTGGAAAGTTGATTCCAATCTTCAGCTCTGAATTATCCAAAATGTGACTCGGATCCGAAATGTAACATCTGAGCTGTGACGTAGGAGACGTTGCACACTCTCAAGATTAGCTGGTAGAGCTAACTGGTATGCTACTTCCTACGCGTCTTAAACTTCAAATTGGCCTGATGTACCTGGCCTCAATTTCTAGCTCCGTCAAAACTGATTGTTCCTCTGGTAGGAGAAACTTCACCCAATGCAATTTTGTCTTCCCAAGACATACCAAATTCCGAGACGCAAAATCTTAATACATCTTCAAGCGTCTGGATTGACCTCTCTGCTTGCTCGTCCCGCGGTACTCCATGTATCCGGTAGATGTGCTTCTCGTACAATGCTGCCAACTTCTTTAGTGGATAAACCAACTTTGAAAGTGTGCTGACTTAGTCAGTCGGTTTTCTATAATCCAATTGGTGCCCTTCCCTCCTTAGGAACAAGGCAATCCTTACTCAAAGTTCATTGTCATATGCTTCTACTTCCACTCCGAATTGTCCAGCGGCTTCAACAAGCTTGTTGTCCTCTTGCTAAATTTCTCATGTTGACAAATTCACATCTAATCCCATACCTGGAATTGTCCTTCTTTATTCCATAACACCAATCAATGGAGGCATATTCCGATACATCTTATCATCTCCTGAATTTATGGAATACTGCGACTGGTGCATTTCTTTCATCAACTCGTTCCTCCGTTTGTCAGCCAATACGTAAAGTCTCGTACCATTCTTCAGAGTTTCATTGCTGATCAATTTAGAAACCCTCAAGTGTTCCTGCCAACACTTGATCTCTAAGCCTGCAAAGTGCCTTATTTTGAAACTACGTTCTCTTGATTTTTATCCCTCAGCCTCGAACTTCATCAATACTGAATCAGCATCCAGCTCCGTGCTTCTATCTCCAGGTAGTGTAACCTCCAGTCCAAACTTCTCGATATCTTCTAGCAGGTGCTAGTCTTTGGTTAAGAACTTCGCCATCAGTATCGACCAAGTGCATCAGCGACCACATTAGTCTTACCTGAAAGGTACTGCAAGTTGATTTTGAAATCCTTCATCTGCTTCAGCCAGCTTCCTAGTCTAACATTCAGCCCTTTCTGAGTGAAGACATATTTCAGACTTTTGTAGTCCATATAAGTTTTCACTCCCTTTCCATAAAAATCATGTTTCCATAGTTTCAAAGTAAAGATAATTGCAGCAAATTCCAAATTAGGCGTGGGATGATTCTTCTCATGAGTCTGTAGTTGTCTACACGTGTAAGCAATTACTTTCCCATGTTGTTGAAGAACACAACCCAGTCCTTTTCCAGAGGCATTACTGTAAATTGAGAACCCACCGGTTCCTGCGGGTAGCGCAAGGATTGGTGTAGTGGTAAGTCTCTTCTTCAGCTCCTCAATGTCGCATGGCAAACTTTCGTTCAGAATGAACTCTTCATTCTTCCAAGTGAGCTTCGTCATTGACTCAGCAATCTTGGCAAAAATTCTGCACGAACTTCTGATAGTAGCCGGCCAAGTTCAAGGATCTTTCGAATTGAACTTGGGGTATACCACTCTTCAACAACAGCTATCTTCCATCGAAATTTCTTCTCTTGACCACATGGCAAAAAGTCCACCTTGTCAAAAATCCACGTTCAGATAATTACCATAAAACTTCTTTTTCCTCAAAGTTCCAAAACTTTCTCAGGTGTTCTTCATGCTCTTCTTCAATCTTCCAATATATTAGAATGTTATCTATGGAGAAGATAAACAGATTCATATACTCATGAAAAAATCTCTGTTCATGAAATTCATGAACATAGCAGGAGCATTTGTCAGTCTAACGTCCTGACCACAGAAAACTACACATACTTGATGTTTGAACGCCGCCTTTGAAAATGTCCTCTTTCCTGACTTTGGTTTGATGGTAGTCAAATCTTAAGTCAAACTTCGAAACACCCTAACTTCACACAAACAGATCAAACAGATCCTCGATCCGGGCAGAGGGTACTTGTTCTTTAGTGTCTGATAATTTGATGCACATCCATTGTTCCATCCTTCTGGGGCATATACAAGATAGATGCTCCTAAGGTAAAGTTCCACTCTGAATAAATCCTAAAGCCTTCAGTTCATCGATCTGGTCCTTCATCTTCTATGATCTTCGAGTCTGAATCATGCCTTATTGTAAGGGGCAGGGTCTGCTGGATAGGAAGAGGGTCCCTAGGTTGTGGTCTAACAGGTGTTGCTGGGATATGAGCTCTGGTTTGATAGGAAGATAAGGGGCAGTTCTTTACCCGATGTTCAGCAGATCCACATGCCAAACATTGTCCCAAACTCTTGCGGCAACTAACGGTCTGATGACCAGGCCTCTTGCAATAGTTACAAGCCCATAGCTTCTTACGGCAAGACTGCCGGAAAGTAGAGTACTTGATGAGACCCAAATATCTTCTAGACTCAGGGGTATCCTTCCTAGGGCAAAAGTCCTGCTCTAACTTGGTTGGAGATAACTAAGGCTACATCATGACGTTCTTCATGTCTTCTCTCGTGATATTCTTCTGTTCCTGCTGGGCTTCAACTTGTGCTTTCTGGATCTCCATGATTTCTTAAAATAGGGTAACCATTTGGAAGGTGTTTGCTGGTACTGGTGGAGCAACAAAAATGAATACTCCACCAAGGAAATACAATTCAGTTTGAGATGAGGTAGGATTCGCCAGTGTAGAAAAAACTTCACTGGATGCATTATGAGGACGGTCAAACAGCCGCGAGGGGAAAGACCCTGGGCTTTGGTTGAGGAGATGGGGTATGATCCGGAGATAACACCTCATCGCCAGCAGGATTTGGTCAACGGTCATTCTCTGGAAGGTTTAGGACGCACACATAAGCAAGGTAGCCTACCGGTCTATAATCAAGCAAAAATATTTATTTATAATATATTTCGGTCCTATGTTGTGACAAATTGATGTTCTAGTGTTCTAATTGTTTCTAGGTATGTTTTCCTAAGTTGTTGTTCAGACCTGCATGGGCCACCACTAAAAACATGTCACGACCCGGTCCCAATTGCTTGGGTCGAATCGGATCATGCCCAGCCTGCACCGTTGTTGAGACGGCGGCAGTAAGCTGTTCAGTAGCAGGTAACCATACAACAACACTATATTTGTCACAACTCAACATTCGAAAATTTAAAACTTTATTAAACTTTTACATGAAATAAAAGATACAACTTAAACCATTTTTTTTATACATCATGAATAAAAGAAAACTCTAGGCAAACAGCTCAGCAATCTCGAATTCCTCGTCTTGGGATCGCGTAACAAAACCTCATCAGTGATACCTAAAATGTTGGGTCTCCAGTCAGGAGGGAGCAAAGTACATTTACGAATATCCAATAATTCAAATAATAATTTAAAATTTGCAATGTTAAACAATTTGAAATACTTTAACAATATTTTTCACAATTCTACAATTGAAAACAATGTGATTTGAGTAGGTAACGAACTATGACCGGCTTGGGATGATTCAATTATATCCTAATGATACGGTCCGGCCTATCCTCGTGTATAGGAGGAATCAGCTCGCACAATCAATGATGCAATATAGGGGTATTGGTCATAGACGCTACACTACTCCCCCAATATCCCGAGTCAATCAGATTCAATCAATGAGTCAATATTCGAACTCTAGGAGAGAGTTCCGTGTAGCAATGTGGTTTAAAATTGCAATAAAACAATTACTAGATAAATTACCAAATAGACATAACTGCACTTGCCTTTGTTTTAGAATGACTGGATATACGAGTCGGTACCGAAGAGGAACGTCAGTTGTAACTTCGAATTCCTACAGTTGAGAACTCGACTTAGATCCTTGAATAACCAGACTAAGTGTGCTAGTTGCAATCTCTAGTAGACCTGTCCTAGTCAGGTTTTAAGTTGTATTTATTTACAGCTAACGATTACGTCGCAACTACGTGCGTTAATTAACCGGTTAATTGGATTATTTGGAAAATCACGAGAATCGATTACAATTTTGGAAAACTTTGTGTTTTCATAATATGTATATAAAATACAGTTTCTTTTAGTGACAAACAGTGAATTAATAATATTTTATTTATTTTAGCTAAACTCGTATTTAAGCCGTAAATTACGTCCTAACTACGAATATGAAATCAATCCAAACCACCCAAATTTACATCCACCGGAAAAGAAAAGAAAACAAACTACGCTACACAAATACATGGGCACAGCTACTGGTCCTAGGGTGGGCTTATGCCCGATACATCTTTCTTTTACATTAAATAAGAAAATGACTGAATTATTAAATAAAATGCAGAATTTAAATGACTATAATATTTAGCCTAAAAAAATAAAATAAAATAATAATTTAAAGAAAGCTAGGAGTCTCAGACTCGGTCCATTTCCTCAAATTCGGTTTATGCCTCAACGTCCGGTCGGACCGGTGCGTTTGCATTTCGCCGAGGCCCACAGACCGGTACGGTCGTCGCCCAAAAATATTTAATCCGAAAAATCATTTTAAAAATCATTTAATAAATTTCCCAAAAATTTCGGCAGCACTCCCTCTATTTTCGGTCAACCCAAAAAAAACTGGGAGTGCTTCCGTTAACCTGCAAATTAATACCAAACCCGATATTTATATAACCATCCATATAGAATATTTTCCCGAAAATTCCAGAATTCCGAATTCAAGTCGAAAATCCGATTTCACAACAGAACCCAAATGAATCCAATAAACCATTCCAAACTAAGAAGACATCCAAGAATCAAACAGAAACCATTCTCAAACCACAGAACTAGAATTGAACTCAACAAAACCGAATTCTTGGGTATAAATTAAGAATTAAAATTGTAATCTCCAGAACACTTCCGAGATATTATCGGAAATCCGAGAAATTTTTCCCAAGCACAGAACTCTTCCGGAAAGTTTCTCGGAAACCCCAAGAATTCTCAGAACATTGTTCTGTCAGGAATATCCAGCAAAAACAGTTCCGACAATTTTCGGAAAAATAGCAACGTAACTTTTACGTTGCCGAAATTCGAAATCCCGAAGGATTCGGGGACCAGAAATTCATCATCGACAAATATAGAATATTGGGTCAGAGTGTACCGAAACCGAAATTGAAGCTCGGAACGGGAACGGGTCAGCACTGAAAACGGACGGGGCAGTCACCGGCGGTCAGCGGGTCGCCGGAGGGTCGGGCGCCGGCCAGGGAGCGGCGACAGGGCGCGGGCGACGGTGACGCGGGGACGCGCGGGTCGGCGGGAGGCCCGGGATCGGGTGTCGGGCCACGGAAAGCGGCGCCGGGGAGGTGCGACGAGTAGGGGGCGGCCCGGGAACTCCGAAAAAGGGGTGGATCGGCTCAAGTTCGCCGGAAAAGTAGATCTAGGAATTTCTCAGAAACTGGGGAAATGGTGGTGTAGGGAAGAATGGTTGAGATGAAGGGTTTATATAGGAAAATAAAGTTGGAAGTTACCAACTTTAGGGAGGGAAGAAGTCCCCCAGCCTTTATGGCCGACCGGCGTGGAGGGAGGCAGTGAGTCGAGCGTTGGGGAGAGGAAGAAGAAGAGTTCTTCCGTTAAGAAAAATCAACAGAGAACCCAACTCTCCAACATAAAGGAAAGTTATTCCTTTAGCTAAGACACAAACCATTATGAATGAATGGTTCAGCAAACATAGGTTTCAACTAATGTATTATTAGTTGTGATCTAAAGGTTAACTATGGCTCTAAAATAAATGAGCCAATAAAATTATTAATTTTAAGACTTTGGGCCAAACATAAATTCATTTTTTTTTAAAAATATAATGTATATTTTATAATTCAATAATTTTGTTTAAAAAATTATTTTTTGAGTACAAATCAGGTTCGGGTCTGGTTAACACTCAAAATCCAAGTTTAGATTTTTCAGAAATTAATTTACACTAAATTGATTGTTTAACTATTAATTAATAACTTTTAAAAATAATTCTACACTTTTATTAATTATCAATATTAACAAATTATCTAACATTATTCTAAAAATTTAATTTAGCAAAATAATAAAAAAAATTAGAGAAAAATGCAATTTAAAATTATGGGTTTCACAGATCTCTTCTGACCCCCAGTCCTTACTGCAAGCCTCTGAATGGTGATCTCATGCCTTCGAGTTGTCGTCAATACTTCGTCAAAAGTTTGGTAATTATGTCCCTCTATCAATTGCAAGAGTTCAAGATGAAACCCTTGTTGAAACCTCATAGCCTTCTGGCTCTCTGTCGCTACCATTTCTGGGGCGAATCTACTCAATCTGCAGAACTCCGCTGCATAAGCATCTACAGTCTTGTCGGCCTGCCTGAGGTTGATAAACTTCTGTTGTAGCTCAAACTGCGTCACAACTCCATAATACTTTGTCTTGAATCTTGCTGTGAAATCGTCCCAAGCCACAGGATGTCTGATGCCTACCTCCTCTGATTCCCACCAATCACGTGCGAGATCCTGAAGTAATAACTTCACTAGATCCACACGTTCTGCTGCCGGTACATTAGCTGCTGTCAGAATAGCCTCCATGTCTTTAAGCCATGCATCTGCTGAGATGGCATCCTTCGTGCCCTCAAAACGGCGGGAGTTGTACTTGCAAAACCTGGCTGATGCTCCTGAATCAGTCCTCGCTCCTCTTTCCAAAGCCGTCTGCAATCCTTGGTTGAGCAACACATTCTGCTCTTGAAGCTGAGTGTGCATGCGTTGCTGGGCCAACATCTGATGTTGCTGAGTAGCCATCATTCCTCTCATGATCTCCAGAAGGGCTGGTGTGTCCACTTGGGTAGGTGGAACTGTCGGTGGTGGTGGAACATCCGGATACTGCGATCCAGTTGCTGGTTCTACTATCACTTCTTCCTGGGTAGCCTTCTGAGGTGAGACTGGCCCTTGTTGCTGACCAACAGGGTCAGGTTGTCCATGCTGCTCTTGTTGTTGCTGCCCAGCTCTGACCGATGCGGACGAAGTGCCCCTAAGAAAAGGGACAAGAGAACAATCAAACGACCGGACAGGAAAGATCAATGAAGTCAAAGGATACCGGAATGTCAAGCTAGAGTCGAGAGTAACGAATCATGAGATCAAGGGGAACATGTGTGATTGAGACATCCTATAAATCAAAACACCCCACAAGTCTGAAATCAGACCTGCATAGGCCACCACTAAAACCTTGTCACGCCCTAGAACCAGAATACTGGAGAGCGGAGGAATGACTCAGCCAGCTACGTATTACGGGTAGATGAATACCGTATAATACGATCAATACTGTCTAACCAGACGAGGGGGTGTATACTACATGAAAGTCTTACTATGGTCACTTCACATCTATTGTCTCAATCATTCAAACAAGAAACAGAAATAGAGAACATGTAAGATAAAGCAGTAAGGCGTCCCAAACGCTCAGTCAAAATGTTCTTGAGATCTGGCTTTACAAAACATAGCCAGATGGTATAGTAACATATACACAATTGTTATCAGCTGCAGTCTGACTTAATTACAATTATGTAAAAGTAAGTGCAAGACAATCCGACTAACATGTCGGTGCCAAACAGCTAAGTATGAAGTAAATAACAAAATAAACGGTGAAGTAAGGAACCCACTCGAGTCCTCCTGCGATCATTCCCCTAGTATTGACCATCTTGGAGGTAGAAGTAAGCTGGATCCTCGGGAACTGACTCTAAATCTGGCCATGCAAAACCAGAGAGGTTAGACCTCTAATAGCAAGTACCACAAGGAAGGACGATATGAAGGATTAAACCAGTAAGTAAGAGAATATAATAATAGATCTCTGCTATCTACTAGGACTCACACAACATCACGACACTTCGAACCAACCTCCCAACCAAACAAGGACAGAAGTTAGCCCGTCATGTCCTGACATTCTGATCATCTCAGTTAGACAACAGAGTAGGTACAGTACACAAACAAATCATCTTGAACGGCCAATCAACTACTACGGCTTGCTATTGTGAGTTCCAAGTTATCCTGGAATTATGCAAATAGGAATTCCTCAGTTCTTACTATGTGCGAGCAAGGCTAGTCTATCCAATCAATCAATTGTGCCAATCATGTAATTAGACGAGTCTCAGTGGGACACACGTCGTTAATATAGCATGTACAATAATATAAGCAGATACTGTTCCCTGCCCGTGTGACAGATTTACAATATCTGTGGGAACCAGCCGGCCTGTCGGGCACTACTAGTCCCAAGAGGGCTGCCATGTAAGAACTCGGAAATCCATTCTCTCCATGCCATCATTATTTTATTTGACTTAATGGTCTCTACGTTGAGTGAAGTTCCATGCCGTGGATCATGGTCATTCAAATGAGTACTTTTGTACGGGGTACGATATGCGCAACTTTACAACGATACCCGTGCGGCTAGGTTGTAGGTCTTACATAGCGTGATACAACAATCAAATCTAACCACGGAGTAATCATGCCTTGACCATAAAGTACACATGCTGTTTTTGTAAGATAAATAAATAGATAACTAAATAAATAAATAATTTGAAGCCTGCATGTGCCTGTATGCCAATATTCGAAATTGGCTAATCGAGTACAATAGTTCATTACATGAACATGTCTCATTCATTCAATAAGACGACTAGCCAGTCTCTTAGTTCTAACTAGGAACGCATGATCAATTTTAATCAAGATAACCATTATTATCAATGGTATCAAGGTATGAAAGTCAATTAGTATTACATGGGGTCGAGTCTATAACTCTCAAGGTTAAGTTCCAGTCTTACTGGGTATCCATGAACCAATCAAGACACAAGGAGCATTCCATATAACAATCTGTATTGACAATATTAACATATCATGATTTTATCAAGTTCATGCCAAAAGGCGTAAGGATATAATAGAAGAATTATCATGCCATCATTAAATGAATAAGATATAGAGCAAATAGTAACACCCAGGTTAGAAAGTCACGCCAACAAGTCTAAGCTAGGGCCAAAAGTCACGCCAACAAGTCTAGGCTAAGGCCAACAAGTCACGCCAAGTCTAGCAGGTTGGAGTGAGCGTGTAAACAGCGTGAGCGTGAAAAAGTGGTTCACGTTGGCACGCACAGTGTAAACGTGAAGGAAAATTCACGCACTCATAAGTGAGCGTGAAAAGTGATAAGAAATTCACGCACGCACAAGTGAGCGTGAAAAGTGTGACAAGAAATTCACGCACGCACGCAAGACGTGAGCGTAACTCAAAATTCACGCTGGCATGTAAGGGCGTGAGCGTGACTAAAAATTCATGCACGCTCATAAAAATGTGAGCGTGACTAAAAACTTACGCAGACACGTAAGAACGTGTGCGTGACTGAAAATTCACGCAGACACGTAAGAACGTGTGCGTGACTGAAAATTCACGCAGACACGTAAGAACGTGTGCGTGACTGAAAATTCACGCTGACACGTAAAGACGTGTGCGTGACTAAAAATTCACGCAGATACGTAAGAACGTGTGCGTGGCTGAAAATTCATGCAGACACTTAAGAACGTGTGCGTGACTGAAAATTCACGCAGACACGTAAGAACGTGTGCGTGACTGAAAATTCACGCTGACACGTAAAGACGTGTGCATGACTGAGCCTTCGTCCCAAGCCAGAAAATGAAGTTCCCAGGCAGAAAGCACGCCAGGTTGGGAGATCAAAACCTATGAACAACCGAGAATATAACAACTTAGATCTAGGAGAAACCAGCCAAAGAAATAAAAAATGCTAAGTAGTAAACTCTCTCAGAATCATGAGAGGAAGAGAAATGAACCATAAAAATGGTTCTCCAAGCAAGAAACAAGATTACACCTGCCTGCTGTTGGGTTGGTGGAGAGAGTATGAGGAAGAAGAAGAAGTAATGGTTTAGAATGAGAGTTATGAGGAGAGAGAAGGAGATGGGGGCTTAAATAGAAAGGATGGTGGTAGGTGGGAGTTTGGGTCGGGTTGAACCACAATGAACCCGAACCACAAGCAAGACTAAAGCAGAAAATAAAATGCAAAAAATAAAATGCAGGAATAAAATTGCAGGAAATAAAATGCAGATAATTAATTAACACGAAATTAAAGGAATTTAAATACAAGATAATACATGATAAATACTAAATAAATATACATGAGTTGCACATGAATAAAAATATGCATTCTTGTATAAAATTACGTATTCTGGGAACGGAG
This sequence comes from Iris pallida, assembly GCA_029216955.1. Taxonomy (NCBI): domain Eukaryota; kingdom Viridiplantae; phylum Streptophyta; class Magnoliopsida; order Asparagales; family Iridaceae; genus Iris; species Iris pallida. The sequence continues at coordinate 11,534 of JANAVB010010684.1, forward strand.
AGTGACACCCTTATCCATTATTCCAATTCCAAATTCCTAAACCCTAAATCCGTTCTCCATTCCTCCCGGCACCCAAACCCAACCCTTCATCACAATCTAGGTATGTATCCAACCCTTCTCCATTCCTTTAGGGTTTTGAAATATTTTGTTATATTTTTGTTTTAATTTTATTGAATCTTTGGTAATACTCAAAATAGTTAGATAAAATAGGTTAGAACTAATTTACGGTTCATATATCTTTCTTTCGACCCAAGAAATCTATTCTATGCATCATAGAATCACTGATTTAGCCTACAGTCGGCCATGAACATGACAGGACTGTAGGCAAAACCTACAATCCTGGACTATACGTAGGACTACAGGAAAACCCACAGTCGTATATATAGCATAGGACTGTTGAGATATCTTGCAGTCCTGCCTATACTACAACATTGTAGAATTTTCTGACAGTCCTTACACTCATACCTGTTTATCCCTCTATCCTAAATTATTATTTTTCCAGTCTTGCAGTCGCTAGCAAAAGAAAACGACGCACCACGTCAGTGCACAAGGAACGCAATATGGCCCATCCGGTTGAGAGATCGATCAGAATCGTCGAGCCCAAGCCACAAAGACAAGTAACTGCATCGGCTCGCCAGTCTCGGACGAAGATTTAGGCTTGGCAGTCTCGATCGAAGGAAGCAGCTCTTATTAGTTCTCCGTCTTCTTTCTCTTCCGATAAAGACGAGCCTACTGGCCACCCAGGTGGCAGATGATAGTTCTGGGCCTTCTCTGTAATCGAAAAGTCCAATCCTAGTTCGTCCAGAAGGTTGCTCAATATTGTTGTTGTATGACAACCATATTGCATTTCAAATATGGAAGGACCTGGTATGTATATACGCTATGAAACAGATTTTGGAATCGATACTTTGGCATCCATATCGGGATTTACGAGGGAGTAGTCACCCGATGCAACCAATAGCTTTATTTCATGGTATGATACCTTGCTACGATATCAAGGAGCCTTACATGCCTGACAGAGTCCTTCGTTAATTTGGCTTCATACAAACGGTACCGAAGCGCACATTGAAGTTAGTAAGTGCTCCAGGAGGGACGAAACCCTTGAATTATATCCCGGCCCAATTCGACAAGATCACAGACTTCTACTCCGAGTGGCAACGACATGTGTTTGGGAAATCTGAAAGACAACTAGTGGTTGAGATGTCGGACTGGAGCAACGACTACATGGTGTACTATGCTGGTGTTGGACATACTATGTTGTTCAACCCTCATATGCCAAGGCCCGATATTGTGGGAGCCCTGAAACCTCTTTCCGCCAAAAATGTCCTCTACGCTGTACTGCTGAAGATGGTGAGGACCAAATTTGTAGACTTGAAAGATTTTCAACTAGTTGACATTCATAACTTATTTTATGTCGTGTCATTTGCAGGCTAAAAAAGTGAAGGGGTTGGCAAAAAGTCTCCGTCGATGCAAGGGTGAAAACTATATTGAAATCTGCAACGAGATGGAGAGCATCAACAACTCTCTAGATTTTTCCTTCATGGAAAATAGAGAGCAGCGTACGAAGGCCCGACATGATAATTAATGTTTTTTTACTTTGTTTGGATATTTTGGGAGTGTATGTGATACTATGTTCTTGGATATGTGGACATGTGATTTTATGTTTTTTATATGTGGACATGTGATTTTATGAAAAGTGGTTGACATTGGTTCTAAATTCTTGTAGTCGTATCATTTTATGTGATTAAGTTACTTGGTATCCTAGTATCCTAAGTGTATCATTTGGTAACAGAGTATCAGTGTTTTATGCATAAAGTAGGACTGACAACTATTTGACAGTCCTAAACAAAACTCTCTGTTTGCAAAGATTTTGTATAAAATTGTTTTGGACTGTCAAAGAAGTTGCCAGTCATATAGTAAAGTAGGACTGCCAACTAGCTGGCAGTCCTAAGCAAAACTCTATGTTATAGAGATTTTGTATAAAATTGTTTATGACTGCCAACTTAGTTGACAGTCCTAAAGTAAAGTTGTAGTCCTACGTAAAGTTAGGACTGCCAACTAGCTGACAGTCCTAAACAAAACTTTCTTTTTGGAAAGATTTTGTATAAAATTATTTATGTCTGCCAACTTAGTTGACAGTCCTAAAGTAAAGTAGGACTTCCAACAAAGTTGGCAGTCCTAAACAAAACTCTCTGTTTGGAGAGTTTGTATAAAATTGTTCAGGTCTGCCAACTTAGTTGACAGTCCTGAAGTAAAGTAGGACTGCTAACAAAGTTGACAGTCCTACATAAAGCTAGGACTGCCAACTAGCTGACAGTCCTAAACAAAACTCTTTATTTAGACAGATTTTGTATAAAAATTTTAGGACTGTCAACGAAGTTGGCAGTCTTAACTTTATTTTGGATTGCAAACTTTTTTGCAGTCCTACTTTATGCAGAAAACACTGATACACTAATACTTAGGATACCAACTGATATCAAGGATACGAAACACATATTGTACTATATGAACACAAGTAATTATCATCAAATTTCCAATATACAAATGATACCAACTGATACGTAAGATAATACAAAAGTTTAAAATTTTGACATGGATATTGATATACAAAAGTTCAACAATATACAAAATGATACCAACTTATACGTAAGATAATACAAAAGTTCAACAATATACAAAACTATATTCTTTTCCCATCCTACTTCTCGGCACAATGTAACACTTCTTCGCCTGATTCAAAACAAATATTGGTCGAGAATAAATTGCCTACATCAACGGCAATTAGAGGAGGTACCACAATCTCGGAAGATGATAACCCCTAAAATAGAAATTAAAGTTAATAAAACTAAACGAAATTGAATGCGAAAAGTACTACAGGAAAATTGGACAGTCCAAAATACCCAGGACTACAGGATTGTGAAAGTCCTTTGTTTTTTAAGACTGTCACATTTCATGACAGTCCTGTTTACAAAATAAACTGTCACTTTTTTGACGGTCCTACTGTTTTGTAGGACTATGGGACAGTCCTATATCCTACAGTTTCGAAATTAACTTTTCAATTTTTCTACCAAGGGTGCTTCCGAAGAACCGATATGTTCTTCGAACGAAGCGGGACGAGAATTTAGTATATTTGATGACCCGGGTTCTTCGATATGCATTTTTCCTACATTAAATACATATAATTCAATATTTATATGTGAAAATAATGTTTGAAAATCTAATCATCATATTAACTCGATAACATACCAAATAACGGCCGAATTCAATGAAAGTATAACTACACTTTTCACCAACGATCTTCACATAATCTAGGTTGGGAAGAAGTTCTAGGGTTTATGTGAGCTAGAAATTTTTGGGAGAGAAGAGAACAAGAGAGGGAGAAGAGAGCAACAAAGAAATGAAATATTAAATTTTAGAGAAAATTTAAGTCGCACCCCACTTTATTGATCATATATCAAGGTGCACCCCACTGTTTTACCTTAATGTAAGTTACCGCTCACATTTCACGGATTCCGTCCAAGACCGACGGTCAACGCGTTTGACCAAAATTTTAGGACAAAATTACCCTCTTCTTCTTCACAACAGCCCATTGCTTCCCCCTCCTTGCTCCCCCCCCCCCCCTTCCCCTGCCTCGCTCGGCTCTCTGCCATCACCACCACCAACATCACCACCACCACCACCACCACCTTTACCGCCACCACCACCACCTTCACCTTCACCAACATCAACACCATCACCACCACTACCTTCACCAACATCAACACCATCACCACCACCATCTTCACCAACACCACCACCTTCACCTCCCGCCTTCTCCGATCCTCCATTCGTCCACGGCGCCCCCCCCTCCCCACACCCCATGGTGCTGCCCTCCTCCCCCGTGCCCTCGCTCCCCCATGGCGCTGCCCCAGATCCTTCCCCGCTCCCACACGGCGCTCCTCTGTCCTCCCCCACGAGGTCAAGGATATTTTTGTCCTAAAAATTTAGTAAAATGCGTTGACCGTCGGTCTTGGTCGAAATTCCTGAAATGTGGGGGGTAACTTACATTAAGGTAAAGCAGTGAGGTGCACCTTGAATTAGGGTAAAGTAAGTGGGGTGCAACTCAATTTCTCTAAATTTTATACCCAAATGTGGGCTACTCTCAAGTAACAAATGAGAGTGACAAACTTGTAAATATTTGAAAAAAATTGGACTAGTCCCAAGTAAAACTTGAAGTGCCTTTAAAATTTACCTAAAACAATGTCACATCAGTAAGTGTGTCAAGAAAAATGTGTCCCTATAACATTTATATATAAAAATTAATCCGGATAGAGAGAACATTCATCAACAGCCTCTGATCCCTAATCACACAGATATCTAGAGCTTATATAAATACTATTGGATAACCCGTGCCATAATGGCACGGACACGAACCCGGCCTTCTCGACGTAGGCGTGCAGGCACCGGGACAGTGCCAGGGAGTTCCGGACGGAGACGCGGCCTCCGAAACCGGCCTTCTCGACGTAGGAGTGCAGGCACCAGGCCAGCGCCAGGGACCCGATCCCGGCGAAGGCGGACACGGCAAAGACCACGGTGGCGGCGTAGGGCCTCATGGAGACGATGACGCGCATGGCCGTCGCGAGGCGTCCGGGGGCGGCGAGGCCCGAGACGGTGGCGGTCCAGGAGACGACTTCAATGTGCGGCATTCCGTCGAACACCCGCATGGCGTGGTCGGCGGAGCCTCATCGGGAGTAAGCGGTGAGCAGGACGGTCTGCACGAAGGGGTAGGGCCGGAATCCGAGGAGGAGGGCGTGTGCGTGGAGCGATCTGGTGGCGGCGGCGGCGGTGGTGTTGAGCAAGGAAGAGAATGTGTGGGAGTCGGGAGGGACGCGGCGGTGGAGTATTTGGGAGTAAATGGAGAGTGGGTCGGCGGAGATGGTGATGGCGGTGTTGAAGGAGAAGGGGTTGGGATTGGTTATGGCGGAGAAGAGGGAGGGGGCGAAGGAAGGGTCGACGACGGCGGTGCGGTGGAGGAGGCTGCTTACGACGAAGGGGTTGCGGAAGAGGCCGACGACGACGGCGTGGGCGAGGATGGAGCGGAGGCGGTGGAGGGAGGGGCGGTGCAAGAGGAGCTGGAGACGGGGGTGCCGTTGGAACAACCGGTTGCTCCGCACCCAACATGGGACCTCCTCCTCTCTTATAGAGAGGGACAATTTAGTCCTTTCATCATCGTTGAACCAAAACACATGGGTCGGACCAAAAACCCACTGTGCTTTATATTATAGAATATAGATATACACTATTTTCCATTAATCATAATAAAGAGAATCAGAATTCAACACATGCATTGCTGAACAACAGATGATCAAAAACATTCGAGAATAACCAGTTAAAAGAAATGAAGAACTTCAATTGCTCGTATCAAATAGGCAGATTGATGAACCATCACTTATTAAAACCAACCTAGTAATTCACCGGGTGATCGATCATACAAGTACTATGTCAATCAAAAACCACTAGATTTTGGTACTCCTTGCCGGAGATGGCATCTTCCATGACGACCTCCGGGCTGAGGGCCTTTCCTTCCTCCAAGAAAAGCTTCAGCAGATTCTTCGAAAAGCCGCTGACCATCGCCACCCCCTTCTGTGTCGACGGCACCGGCGTCGACCTCGAGTCCCTCAGGTTCCAGAACACAATCTCTGGGACGCAGTCCCCGTACCCGCTCTCCTGGAACTTCCTGCATATCACCTCATAGTCCGTCCCCCAGTTGTTCGCCGAAGCTTGATCGAACTCCATGTCGCTGAACACGAAGATCCTCCTTATCATCTTCTCCTTCTCCAGCTTCCCCTCCACTGCCACCTCCAGCAGGCGGTCGAACACCTTCTGGAAGTCGGTGTTCATGCCCCAGTCCATGCTCCGAACGAATCTCATCTTCTCCTTCAGCGACCCCCCTTCAATCTTATGGAGCTGCGGGTTTCCACTGAACGTGATCACTCTGCCCTTCCACGGCTCCTCGCTCACCTCTGAGGTCAGAATCCCGAGCGCGATGCACACCTCCATCGGATTCCCGCCCATGCTGCCGGAGACGTCGCACACCGCGATGCAGCTCTTGAGGCTGCCCTTCTCCGTCATATCCCGAACCATCCTCTGCCACTGGAGCTCCGCCACCTCGTTCGTTCCGTCGTCGTCCTCCTCCCGGACGGAGGCGAGGATCTCGTGCGGGAGCAGCGCCCCTGCGGCAATCTTCGCCTTCCCTTCCTTGACCTTGGATAGGTACTCGTCGAACCGCTCCTCGTCGTGCTTCTTGAAGATCTTGGTGTAGTTCTTCATCGCGACCGAGGCGACCCGGCTGTAAGGGGGAGAGCCCCACCTGCCGCCGCTCATGTAGACCTCGGGCAGGTCGAGCGCCTCCCGGAGCGGGACGAGCACGTCCCTCCGCAGCCGGAGGCGGACCCGGTAGGCGTAGTGCTCGTCCTCGAGGTCCACGTAGTCGGGGTGGTCCTTGGGAACATCCTCCTCGCGATGCTCTCGCAGAGGAGGGTGGACCGGTCGAACGACGAGTCGAGAGAGGGGCACCACTTGGCGGGCGAGGCCGACGTCGAACGGCTTCCCCGCACGCAGGCGCTCGGCGTCGGAGGCCAGCCGCTCGGCGAAGAAGTCGGCGATGCGGTCGTGGAGGAAGCGGTACTCGGGGTCCCTGCTGTACCTCTCCAGGGACCGCGCCGCCAGGTCGGTCCTCTTCGACCTCCTCTCTCCCGCGGCCTTCTCCGACGCGATCGTGGCCCGCGATAGCTCCGCGGCGATCCGGTCTTCCCTGCTGGCCGCGTCCTTCTTCTGCTGCTTACCATTCTTATCGTTCTTCTTCTGCCGACGACGACGAAGGTCCCGTGCGGCTCTCCTGGTGGTTTCCCTCTCTTCCTTGGCGGCGCTCCGGGCGTCGGCGCCGTGGATGAGCCGATAGAGGATTTCGAGGAGGTCCTTGATGTAGCCGAAGTGGGCGAGGGAGGGGACGTTGAGGGCGAGGGTCTTGGGGTGGTGGGAGTGGAGCCAGAGGGCGGAGGCGTAGAAGCCCTCGCGGTCGGACTTTCCGGTGCCGCGTACGCCGCGGAGGTGGCAGACGAGCTTGAGGGCGGCGAGGGGGTCCCGGGCCCACGCGGAGGAGAGGAGGGAGACCACGGTGTCGGGGGACGTGTCGGGGACCACCTGGAAGAAGAAGTCGAGGCAGGGGTTGCCGGAGGAGAGGTGGGTGAGGGAGTTGTTCTCGGTGAGGCCCATCGTGATCGGGGCTCCTTCTTGTTGAAGGAGGAGTCGAGGAGGGAGACGAAGGTGGAGATATCGGGTCCCGGGTCGGGTTGGGGATGGGTCTGGGTTTGGGTTTGGGTCTGGTGGCGGGCTTCGGGTGGCCGATAAGGGGGATGATGGAGGAGGAAGGAGGGGACATGGCTGGTGCTGTGGTTAGGAGGCGGATGGGGAGGGTTTTATGGAGGGAGTGGCTCACTTTCTTGGAAGCCAAGTTTTTGGGTAGAGTTGGAATTGGGAATTATAGGCGGTGGAGAAGGAGATCGTGTATTTCTTGCTGCCGGCCTACTTATTAACAATGTATATACGATCACGCACCAGGCTCCAGCTCACAGGGCCTCAATAGGCAAACACTGACATAAAATTACTTACTAGTCGAGTCAACTATATAATGGGCCGAACAAGCTCTGGACACACTTAGTACTCATTTGTAGAGGGTTCGAATCCAATCGAATAACCGAAAATTGAATAAACAAAATTAAAATCGAATCGAATTGATCCATAACCAAATTAAATCGAATCGAATTAAATCGGTTCGATTTTCGATTTATTCGATTTATTTGATTTTTCGGTTTATATGTACTTTTTTTAATATATATATATATATATATATTATATATGGGAAAACGGGATATGAGCCATAAGCTCATACTCTTATATGAGTCATTCCACATGGCTTCTATTTGGACCAATAAAAATATATTGACTTGAAAAAAAAATCAAATAGATAAAAAAGAAAGATCCCATAAAAGATTTGATAAATAATAACTTATCATATCTTTGCCTAGGAACTTACCAAATATGTTTACCTAGAAATTAAATAGATAGAAATAAAAGATCCCATAATGTTAATATTAATGATAATATTAATTTTAATGTTAATATTAATATTAATATTAATATTATGTTAATATTAATTTTAATTTTAATATTAATGTTAATGTTAATGTTAATTTAATTTTAATTTTAATGCTAATACTAATGTTAATGTTAGTATTAATATTAATTTTAATGTTAAATTAATGTTAATGTTAATATAATAATATTAATTTTAATGTTAATATTATTGTTAATATTTTTTAACATTAATTTAATTTATTTTTATTTTAATTTTAATTTTAATTCTAATCTTAATCTTAATCTTAATCTTAATTTTCATGTTAATATTAATTTTAAATTTAATTTGGAGGGACAAATGGTATTATTCCTATTTAAATTCCTAGGCAAACTAATTTGGTAACTTATTAAGCAAAGATACGGTAAGTTATTATTTATCAAATCTTTTATGAGATCTTTTATTTTCATCTATTTAAATTTTCTCTTCCAAATCACTCTATTTTTATTGGTCCACGTGGAATGGCTCATATAAGAGTATGAGCCTATGGCTCATATCCCGTTTTCCCTATATATATATATATATATATATATATATATATATATATATATATATATATATATATATATATATGGGAAAACGGGATATGAGCCATAGGCTCATACTCTTAAATGAGCCATCCCAAGTGGTTTCCATGTGGACCAATAAAAATATAGTGACTTGGAACATGAAATTTAAATAGATGGAAATAAAAGATCTCATAAAATATTTGATAAATAATAACTTACCATTTTTTGCTTAGAAACTTACCAAAAAAGTTTGCTTAGGAATTTAAATAGGAATAATACCATTTGTCCTCCAAATTAAAATTAACATTAAAATTAAAATTAATATTAACATTAAAATTAATATTAACAATAATATTAACATTATATTAACATTAATATTAAAATTAAAATTAAAATTAAAATTATATAATATTAACATTAACATTAATATTAACATTATTATTAACATTAACATTAACATTAAATTAAAATTAATATTAACATTAATAACATTAATATTAACATTAAAATTAAAATTAATATAACATTAAAATTAATATTAACATTAATCTTAACATTAACATTATGGGATCTTTTATTTCTTTCGATTTAAATTTCTAGGTAAACATATTTGGTAAGTTCCTAGGTAAAGATACGATAAGTTATTATTTATCAAATCTTTATGGGATCTTTTATTTCTATCTATGTAATTAATTTTTTTTCCAATTCACTATGTTTTTATTGGTCCACATGGAAGCCACATGGAATGGCTCATATAAGAGTATGAGCCTATGGCTCATATCCCGTTTTCCCTATATATATATATATATATATATATATATATATATATATATATATATATATATATATTATATAGAGAGAGAGAGAGAGAGAGAGAGAGGTGGGATCGGATTCACCTCCTATTTTTTTCACCCCCATTATCATCCCTATCTCCTACGTCGGATTAGATTTAAAACTAAGATTTAGATCAAATCTCTACATCCACAAATAGAAACTCCAAATCTTTCTAATCTTTTGAATGCTATATTAATATAGCAGAGAGAGAAATTGAGAAGGAAAAAAAAACCTACGCTCGTTTAATTTAGAGAATAACGAAAAATTAAATGATCTATTTTTTACAAAGAAATTAAATTAGGTTTCACATGACCAGAATATATTTAGAGAATATTTTTTAAAAGAAACTAAATTAGCCTTCAAAATTAAATGCCCGGTTCTTTTTTAAAGAAAATAAAATTTGTAAAGAATACCGAAAATTTAATAAATTTAAATTAGGTTTCAATTTTTTTACGGAATATCAAAATTTTAAATGACCAATTTTTTTCAAAAAAATTAAAAAAAGTTGGCCCAAAATTTAAATGACCGGACAAATTTAAATGAAACAATTTTTTTTTAAAGAACATCGAAAATTTAAAAGATTTAAAATAGGCCTCAAAAATATTTTAGATAATACCGAAAATTTAAATGACCTGTTTTTTTAAAAGAAACTAAGTTTGGTTTCAAATGAACCCAATTTTTGGAGAATATTTTTAAAAGAAACTAAATTAGGCTTCCAAATTTAAATGACCGAAAAATATTTAATAGAAACTAAATTTTGTAGAGAATATCAAAAATTTAGTTTAAATTAGATTTCAAATTTTTTTTTAGAGAATATCAAAATTTAAATCACTAATTTTTTTAACAAACTAAATTGGCTTTGCTATTGAGTTTGTTTTGATGTTCTTTCTTGAGTTTATTTCGATGTTCTTTAAAAAAAAAATTGTTTCATTTAATTTTGCCTGGCCATTTAAATTTTGAAGCCAAATTATCTAATTTTGTTTAAAAAAAAGGTCATTTAAATTTTTGAAAAATTTTGAAACCAAAATTAGAAGGAAAAAATTGGTCATTAAATTTTTCAATATTTTCTAAATTAAACGAGCGGAATTTTTTTTTTTATTTCTCAATTTATCTCTCTTGTACATTAAGTAGCATACGGAAGATTAGGAAGATTTGGTGTTTCTATTTTTGGATGTAGAGATTTGATCTAAACCTTAATTTGAAATACGGATGATAATGGGGTGATAAAATAGGATTTGATTTAAAATTAAGGTTTAGATCAAATCTCTACAACCAAAAATAGAAACACCAAATCTTTCTAATCTTTCGTATGCAATATTAATATACAAGAGAGAGAAATTGAGAAAAAAAAAAAAAAAAAAACCTCCATCTCGTTTAATTTAGAGAATATAGAAAAATTAATGACCAATTTTTTTTTTTCTAAATTTGGTTTCAAATTGTTTTTACGGAATATCAAAAATTTAAATGACCATCTTTTAACAAAATTAAATAAATTTGGCTTCAAAATTTAAATGGCCAGGCAAACTTAAATGAAATAATTTTTTTTAAAGAACATCGAAATAAACTCAAGAACAAAGCATATTTTAGTTATGTTAAAAAAATCAGTGATTTAAATTTTTGAATTCTCTAAAAAAAAATTTGAAACCTAATTTAAATTGAGTAAATTTTCGATAGTCTCTACAAATTTTAGTTTATATTAAATATTTCGGTCATTTAAATTTTAAAGCGTAATTTAGTTTCTTTTAAAAAATATTCTCTAAAGCGTTCATTTGAAACCTAATTTAGTTTCTTTTAAAAAAAATATTCTCTAAAAATTGCTTTCATTTGAAAATAATTTAGTTCTTTAAAAAATTGGTCATTTAAATTTTGGATATTATGTAAAATATTTTGAGGCCTATTTTAAATCTTTTAAACGATGTTCTTTAAAAACATTGTTTCATTTAAATTTGTCCGGTCATTTAATTTGAAGCCAAGTTTGTTTAATTTAAAAAATTGGTCATTTAAAATTTTGATATTCCGTAAAAAAAATTGAAACCTAATTTAAATCTATTAAATTTTTATTTTCTATAAAATTTATTTTCTTTAAAAAGATCCGATCATTTAAATTTTGAAGCCTAATTTAATTTTTTAAAAAAATATTCTCTAAAAATATTCTGGTCATTTGAAACCTAATTTAGTTTCCTTGTAAAAAATCGGTCATTTAATTTTTCGTTATTCTTTAAAGTAAACGAGTGGGATTTTTTTCCCTCAATTTCTCTCTCTTGTATATTAATATAGCATACCGAAGATTAGGAAGAAAGAGAGAGAAATTGAGAAAGAAAGAAAATAAAAACCTCTGCTCGTTTAATTTAGAGAATATAGAAAAATTAAATGACCAATTTTTTTCTAAATTTGGTTTCAATTTTTTTTACAGAATATCAAAATTTTAATGACCATTTTTTTAACAAAATTAAATAAATTTGGCTTCAAAATTTAAATAGCCGGACAAATTTAAATGAAACAATTTTTTTAAAGAACATCAAAAAACTCAAGAACAAAGCCTAATTTAGTTTATGTTAAAAAAAATCAGTGATTTAAATTTTGATATTCTCAAAAGAAATTTTGAAACCTAAGTTAAATCGATTAAATTTTCGATATTCTACAAAATTTAGTTTCTATTAAACATTTTCAGTCATTTAAATTATGAAGCCTAATTTAGTTTCTTCTAAAGAATATACTCTAAAGCGTTCATTTGAAACCTAATTTACTTTCTTTTAAAAAATATTGTCAAGAAATTGCGTTCATTTGAAACCTAATTTAGTTTCTTTTTTAAAAAAATCGGTCATTTAAATTTTTGATATTATCTAAAATATTTTGAGGCCTATTTTAAACGAGCATAGATTTTTTTCGTTTTCTCAATTTCCCTCTAAATTAAACGAGAGAGATTTGATATTATCTAAAACGAGCGAGAGAGATTTGATATTTTAAATGAGCGAGATTTGATAAATTAAACGAGAGAGATTTGATATTTTAAACGAGCGTAGATTTTTTTAAAAAAAATCGGTCATTTAGATTTTTGATATTATCTAAAATAGATCATTTAATTTTTCGTTATTCTCTAAATTAAATGAGCGTAGGTTTTTTTTTCCTTCACAATTTCTCTCTCTTGTATATTAATATAGCATTCGAAAGTTAGAAAGATTTGGAGTTTCTATTTGAGGATGTAGAGATTTGATCTAAATCTTAATTTTAAATCTAATCCGACGTAGGAGATAGAGATGATAATGGGGTGAAAAAATAGGGGGTGAATCCGATCCCACATAATTATATATATATATATATATATATATATATATTATATATATATATATAATATATATATATATACTAAATTTTCTTATTCGGTTTTCGGTTTGGACCGAAACCAAAACCCAAAATCGAAACCGAAACCGAATAAGAAAATTTAGTATTCTCAAAACTGAAACCGAACCGAATTTTTTTTAAACCGAACTGAATCTCTTATTTGGTTCGGTTCGATTTTCGGTCCAAAATAGAATAATGCTCATCCCTACTTGAATAATTATAATTTTATCAATTTTTCTTTTCAATGTTAAAGAGGACAAAGAAATTAGAAGAAAAACTAAATTTTTAGAGTGAAAAAGGGAATCCTTTGTTGGATTGAGGAACCATTTTTTTTCTATTTTCTTTATCAATGGGAATCATTTTCCTTTTCTTACATTTTTCTTTGACATCCAAACTGCGAAAGGAGTGACTTTCATTTTTCACCCCATGATTCTGCCAACCAAACAAGGCCTAAGTAATACTTCGTATTAAGATTTTAGTATAAAGACGATCACAAGAAAAGGGGAAAAAACATACACCCACAAATAAGTAGTAAATTTTAGTAAGCAAAATAGCAATAACATGGTTCGAACCCTAGATCAAGAAATGCATTGGAATAACCATTATCACGAGACCAGCTTATTTACTTTTTTTTCCAAATGTTTTTTTTATTTTAATACTTAGTACATTTGTCTCCAAACGATCTGTTGGAGTGGGTGGGATTTTCAACCTATGTGGAGAATACCCGGAGAGCGACGAGAGCCATCGTGTGTCGAAGAAGCTCGGGGAGTGCATGGATCATATTTTGGAACATATATAGTAAGGAAATATATGATTGGATTTCCATATTTACTTTGATCATATATTTATGATTGGACCCTTCATATAGTAGCTTTCCATATAATTGGACTTCCAATTATGGCAAGCCAATTATAATTGAATTTCCATTAAATTATGATTGATGCATATTGGAAGTTTCCATATATATGGTCTTCCATGTATGGATTACCAAGGACTTATAAAAGGGTGATGCATGCTAGTTGAAAACTCATCTCAAAACAAGAGCTTTACAATCTTTAAGGGAGAGAGGATTAAGGACTATTGTGAAGGAGAGATTGCTTCGAATAATTTTTCGGCATATCTTGTTCTTCGGAGTCCGCAATCAAAAAATTCTTCTTCTCAAGTGAGTTTGGTGATCCGTGTTGGATCGGGAGGAGCTTGTAGAGGGTGTATTCTCTTTATTCCATTAGTGGAGGTTCTTCAGGGTTGGACTC